>VDFB02352911.1:0-40385 GCA_007258455.2 Sequoia sempervirens
GGGCACCTTTTTTCTTCACCATCTGCCTCCTCGAGGTGGGTATACCCTACCATTCTCATCCGTTTACTTGTGCTGAGTAAATTTTCATCCATTTAACATATCCTTTCATCATTTTGAACTCTCGTCCTATCATTCTAATCATTTGTTTTCTTGTTCCGAGTGGACGTTCATCCATTTCTATCATCCATTCCTCCAATCAAATCATCCAAATCCCCTGAACTTCGTCTCAGGTTATTATCCAAATTGATTGAAGTGTCTGATCTGATCATCATCATTAATATCCTCTTAGGGTTGTCATCCATCCTAAGTTAATCATCATCGTCAGCCCAATCAATCCATTTTCAATCTCAAAGTGGATTCGGTGCCGCAATCATCCATTCATCCTTTAATCTGATCAATCAGCATCCTAAGTCACCTAGGGTAATCTCTGAACGGCATTTACAGTCCCTTTCGTCATCCTACCCAATCCATCATCCGAACTTTCAATTGATCGATCAATCCATCCAATCCAATCCAATTGCATCCCTATCCACCTTCGACCCAATCAATCTACTTCCATCTCGAATTAGATTTGGTGTCGTAATCATCATTTGATCATCCAATCCAATCATCAAAATCAATCCCATCGTATCATCCAATCATCCTAATCTGAGCTTTAATCCAATCCCGATCTGAGCTTGTCCTAAATCCCAATTTGGGCTTTTGTCCATTTCCACCCAAAATCTTTATCCATCATCTTTATCCTTTCATCATCATGAATTCTTATCCTCCATCAATAGTGGTCAAGGGAAACCTTAATTACGTCGACGACGATAATGAAAGTCTTGTTGATCAAGAGGTGTACGACATAGATCCCCTTGACACTATCATTGCTAGTAAGCTTTCTCCACTCACATTCCAAAATCCAATCACCCCATCGAGCTATCCCATCATGTCTCCATCTATGCCTAATCACACTCCTTATGCTACCTTTGACAAGGGATGTCCATCATATCCATCATATCCTCCATCTACATCATCCTCTTATCCAACACCTGCATCCTCTTATCCTAGTCTGCCACCACAATACCCTCATCCTAATCCCTCATCCACATCCTCCTATCTCAACCCTTCATCCACATATACCCACTACCCCAATCTCCCATACCAATCTGCTCACCCTAATCCTACATTCGCACCTTCCTATTCTAATCCAACCACACCAACCTATCCTTATCCTAATCCGACAACCGCAGTTCCCTATCTCCATCCACCACCTCAATCTTCTCATCCTAATCCACCATCCCCATACCCTTACTACAATCCACCACCCACCTCCTTGTGTCCTAATTCACCATGCCAATACCCCTATCTTAACCCTTCACCTAATCCCCCATCTATTCCTAGTCCTGCATCAATCCCATTCCCCTATCTAATCCCAGCCCACCAATCCCTAGTCCTAATCCCCCGCTAATCCATAAACCATCATCCACTCCCACCTCGCCATCTCAGCCTAGCATATCCAAGTTTCTCCAAGGACTTATAACAAAGGAAACATCCCCCACTCCACACATTGCAGTCATGGAACCATGCCATCCCAACCCATCATCCATGGTCGTTAGTGACGAGACCCTTCTCCATCCAACACCTATCATTGATGATACCATCACATCCTCTAAATCCACTGAGTCCCCATCTCCTACCATCACATCCCCTGAATCTATTGAGTCCCCATCCCCTACCATCACATCTACCAAATCCGTTGAACATCCACCTCCTACTCCAAGAGTCATCGAACCTATCAATGACACCCAAATCCAATCCACTTCTTCCACTCCTAGTATCCATTCCCAAGAATATTTTGAATCCTCCATCCTTCCATCTTCCCCACTTGCAGAGTCCCCCCATGACTCCATTATCATGCCTCTCACACACGATGAGTCATGCCAAGAGCCTGACCCAAAGCATGCCAACATATCCCCTCCTCCTGATCAAGATCCTACCATCCCATCTAGTCTACCACAAGATCACAGTCCCCCATCCATTCCATCTCATGATCCTCTTGACATTCAAGATTCTACCGCTCCATCTCCATCTCCATTGCATGAGCCTACTACCACAAAATCAGATCCTATCATATCCCCTAATCCCTCTCCCGATACCACCCATCCAGATGCTGTTATCCCACCATCTCCTTCTCATGATCCCCCATCATCGCCTAAAAATGCTATCCCCACATCGCTTGCATATCCCCTTGGTACTTTCACATTCTTCCATGGTGGCCTCCTTGCAGAAGAAAAACACAGTGTATATACCACCCATCATCCCCCACCTAATAATGGATTCGCATCATGTTTTTAGAATAACAAAAATTCTATCATAGATCGAATGCTCAAGAACATGAACTATCAAGGAAAAGGTCTAGGCCTTCACGAGCAAGGTATTTTAGAGCCCATCCAAGTCAAAGAACAAATCTGCATGCAAGGTCTTGGATCTATTTCTCAAGACTCACAATCTAAAGATGTTGGTACAACTTCTAGATGTCCTCAACGAGCCTTTTCCAAAAGAAATGTTGGCTCTTCCCATCGCTCCAACAAATCATATGCTGCCATCCCTCCTCCTCTATTGTATCACCTCAAAACAACCGTCCATATTCCTCCTTCATCCGCTGCATCCATTTTGGGTCCTTACATCCCTCCATCCATGATCTCCCATCCTTCATCTACTGCATCCATCTTGGGTTCTTATGTCCCTTCATCCACTCTATCCATCTTGGGTCAATATATCCCAAGATCACCTCCTCCATCTCATCCTTTCACCCATCCAACGCCTATCCATGTCATCCATCATAAACATCCCTCTCACATGTCCCATAATCAGGATCAACAAAGGCACATACCTAAACATCCCCCATCTACACATAATCCCCATACTCCTACCTCCATTGCTCCACACCGTCCATCCCCTCACACCCATCCCATTGCTAGTACGAGCACTTTGGATGCCAAAGAAAAAATGCATCAATCTAAACACCCACATGAATCCAACGCTTCCCATGTCCCCTCTAAAAGACATGGTAAAGGAAAGACAAACAAAATCCCAAATCAAAATCAAATCAATAGCTCGCAAAGAGCCACCAAAGCAAAGATCAAAACCATGTGGATCCCAAAGAAAAAAGGTGCAATGCCATCAAATGAAAAATATGTAAGAACATCCAAAGTTGCTAATCCAAAAACTAATTATACACCCCTTTCATCTCCTAAATCTGTTTTGGGTCCCTATGTCCCGAAATTCACTATTCCATCTCCTCCATTATCCCCACATTCTCCATCCATTGGTCCCCTTATCTTTTCACATCCATCACCACATGTGCCAATGTTGGTCCTGAACTCATCTCCCCATCACATATCCACCCCATCATTCCATCCATATGCTTTTCAACATCCCACCCATTATCCCATGTATCTCCCCATCAAATCCCTCTCATTCATCCTCTAGCATAATCCATTTATCCTAAGGTTGTACCAACATCCAATAGTCAATTCAAACATGAGCTCTTAATACCTCATATGGAACTTGATGCTTGAGTCCTTCATCCATATCCTTATCGCATGTCTTCTAAATCCACTTATTTTCCTCCCTATCCTTATCCATCTCCTTCCGCATACTATCCAAAAAATCCAAAAAATCCAAACAAGTCAAAAAATCCAAAAAATCCAAAAAAGTCAAAAAATAAAAAAATAAAATAGTAAAGAGAAATAATTCATCCAATGGTGAAAACTTGGCAAACAAGCTTGGATAAATTATCATGATAGAAACACGGCAAGCAGTCATGCGTAAGTCCCCATCTGCACTTGGGGGCAACTTCCTCATATGCATTCCCTCCATCCACTATGCTTCCTGCTACGCTTTCGGCTATGCACCCATCTTATTGCTATACATCATTTTTGTCCATCCCCTCCATCCTATCGAGCTTACACATCCTTCTTGGCATATCTCATTTATCCCAATCCTTCCATCCTCCTTGTGGTCTTGATAACAATAGGGAAAACATAAGCATGCTTTGGGCACCTCTTAGCATAATCTCCCTCATCTGCACACTATCCTAATCCTCATTCGCACTCGTCTATCTTCCTTATCCACCTGTCATGCTACCTTCCATCTCCCTTCCTTATCCATGCATCCTATCTTCATCCATCTCACTCTTTTATCTTCCCATCCCCTTGTATTCCATCCTTCATTCCTCCCCGCACATGACATATCTAGAGTGGGGGCATCTATCTTCCTTTGTGATACAGTCCTTGGAGACATCATTCATTCCATCAAAAACCCCCCCATCCTCTACCCTCATCCCACCTCATAATACCTTGTCATTGGTATCTCGCTATAGGATTTTCCCCACCCAACCCAATTCCATCTATCTCATCATCATCACTTCTGCTTCTTTTACACATCTTTTCAATCTCCTATCCTATCTCATCATCCATCTATCCATCATATCGTCCTCCCAATTCATCTTTTGATGACTTGGATAACTATCCCATCCCTGAGCTTTGTATGATCACCATCATCCTCCAATCCAATCCAATGGGTCTATCTTGTCCCATCGTGTTAGTCCAATCATTTTATCCCCTTACCTAGGGTTATCTCATCATCTTTCATCCATCATTTGTCTTTGGCCTTCTGTCGAACTACGTTGCCCCTGCGCTTTCACGTAGGCAAGGTCGATCATTTGATCCGCCCCCGGGGTTCCATCATCGATCTTCATTGTCCACTTTGTCCCTTTATCGCCTATCATCAATCTCTCTCTACTTTTTCCATCTGATCCTGTTCCATCCATCATCAATCTATATTTTCCCCTTTTCTCCTGTTCTCCATCCTGTCTTGGTCATCCATCAAAATCTCCATCATGGTCTGTCGTCAACCTTTTATCGAACTACGAGGGTTCTGCGCTTCCACGTAGGCAAGGCTAATCTTTGATCGGCCCCCGAGCCCCTAGGTCGCTAGGATGTGTTAGTCTCCCATCTTGTGTCAATCTTGTGTCATGTCTCTTGTGACGCGTCGTTAAGCTACACCCTTATCTAGCTAGATCTTAACAAATGAGATTCACTTGTATCATCAAATCCCATCGGTTCTAAATGTCCTGCATCATATCAATCTTTTAATTTAGTATCCATCATCGGTCTCAACAGGATGCATCCTTCCTAACATACCTCATCAATCCCATCCATCCCCTTGATTGATCCTATGGCAAAGGACATTTGAAATTATTGTGATCTTTTGATGCTTTTGGCTTTTGTTTATCATTTGAGCTCCCTATCATCACTTGTCATTGTCGCCTTGATCCATCATATCATGGTGTGCTTTGACTTGTCAACATAGGGGTGTATCTTGATCTTTTGTTTGTCTTCTCGGTTGTCCCACGTAGTACCCACCAAGATCCCTGAGGTCTTGTGTTACGCTGGGGCATCCTTGTGTGCTTGTGGTTATCCCAATACCTGGCCCGACCAAGGTCATCGTGACTTTGGGGTGTTGGGATAGCTTTCTTGTTTGTTATGTCTGTTTTCTGCATTAGACACTAATCCGCCTTGGTTCTTCATACCCTGGCGTCTTGTGTCTTATGCTATAGCAAAAATCAGTGCTCCGACGATGGCAAATTGCATTTAGATTGCATTTCATCTCTCATCCTCAAATCCCCCCATCCATGCATCCTTCATCACGCTCCCCTCCCAATCTTCCATCACATTGCATCATCTTCTTCAACTCCCCTTGCATCATCTCATCCATTTTGAGAGCATACTCGTGTTCTCTTTAACCTGCATGTCCTCTCGAGGGGGCATCATTCATCCCTAATTTTCATCATTTTCTTTTTCCCTTCCTAGTCACTCCTTTGAATGACTGGGGCATCTTTTCCAATCTAACCATCTTCTTCTAAGTTCTATGTTTTAATATTCTTTGAAATGATGCTACTTCGTAACACCATCTCAAAGAGGGGAAAAATGTAGATGTCTAAATTTGGACACTTAATTTATCCAAATTTATCCCCTTTAATTAATAGCTTTAATTTGCACAAATCCCTAAGGTATTTAATCAATAATACCTTATCTCTTTAATCCTCCTTCCATCAATTGAATTAAATAAATATTCCATTTATTTAATTCCCTTCATGTCACATCCTCCATCATTTTATCTTATCTTAATCCTCTTCTAATCTCATCATTAGGATGTGCACATGCCTAATCTTGATTAGGAGGTGTCACATCCTCCAACTTTTGCAAGTTGGCCTCTAATCTCTCTTAGCCACCTAACCATCCTCTAACCCCTCATCAGCTAGCCTAATCAACCTCTCAAGGAATTTTTAATTCCTTTTATCCTTCCAAGGAATATTAAATTCCTTTTCTCTTCCCCATGTCCTTTATGACATGTGTCCTTAGTCAACCCTCTTAAATGCCTTTCTTTTTTGACAAGGCATCTCCCTTCCCTATGTGAATTTTTAATTCACCTTTTAATCCCCCAATGCATTTAAGGAATTTTAAATTCCTTCCCTCTTCCCCATGGGACTATTTGAGGAATTTTTAATTCCTCACATGTCCTCTCACCCACATGGGGACAAGTACCTCCTTTATGAGGAGATCTTGTCCAATCCCAAGGTACTTTGTACCCCTCTCCATGTCATGTCCTTCTCCTTCCACCTTATGTCCACTTCACCTTTTAGGGCTATCTCACATGCCACATGTCAAGATGTGAGGGCTTGTGAGTTCTCAACTCACCTTAGCCCTACATCTTGATATTTGGTGGATCAATCTCAACCGTCATTTCCTCTAGGATTCCAAAAATCCTATAAATACCCCCTCTTTCTCTCTCATTTTGAGAGATCATTTGTGCTAGCCAAACCTTTGCGTTTTGTTTCAACCTCTACTTAGCCATTTTCACATTTTCATCCACTTGCATCCATCTTCACATCCTCATCTAGCTTGCAGCCACATCCAAGGAGCATACACGTCAAAGATCGAAGGGCCAACCAAAGGATCGACTCAACGCAAGGTATAAAGTTCCATTTTGTGGCTTTGTCTTGTTTTGTTTCTAACTTAGGCTAATCTTGAAGTGTAGGTTGTTTAAGTTGTTTATTTGCACTCTTTTAACTTGTTGCTTGATTTCTAACACTCCATTTCGACCTATCACACCTATAATAGAATGTAAATCAATATTAATTAGAGGAACTAGGTTCTTCAACACAAGGAAGAGCACCACAATCCTTAAGATGTTTTTATTACCCAAAGCCTTACATTCATTAGCAAAATGACCATGAACTCTATTATATGCACAAAATGAACTCTTGTAGTAAAATTTATTTCGTACATTCTTGGAGGGAGGGATATCAAACAATCTTGGAGGAGTATCGACAAGATACTCTCTTGATCAAAAGTAGAATATGTTCCTTTATTTTGCGAAAAAGATATCTCTTGCTTAGTACAAGATGTCATACTTACACAAGACTCTTTAGATGGTGAGAATTTGTACTCTTCTTTAAAGGAAGGTGTAAAATCTAATGAATCCAATCATTATGAAGACATGTCCTAGGAGTGCTTTGTGTGATGACATTAATGTTAAGTGAATAATTCCTTGTTTCTTTCATTTCTTTTGAAGGACAATAACTAATCCCACAGGGGTCTATCAATTTAGGATGCACTAATGTTAAAGTCGGCTTAGAAGAATCTTTTGTAAGAGTGTTGACATTAAGTGAAGGCTTGCTTGTTGCTTTTGAGGGACAATAACCAATACCACTAGTCATTTCTTACATTTTATGCTCTATAGGGACACAAGTATCATGTTCTCTAGCACCATATCATTTTCCACTAACCAATTTGTTTCATAAGTTCATAACCTCTTCCATAAAGTTGTTTCATTCTTGTTGGATTCAATGGTTGCTCATAATCAGCTTCATTAAAGTTTGTTATGTAATTTTTTTTCTTTTGTTTTGAAGTGGTTGAGGTAGATGCTTTTGAAGGGTCTTCTAAATTTTGTGTTGACATTATTGCTTTCTCTTTTTCCTTTTCAGACTCTTTTGTTATGATCTTGTATTCTCCCATAAATGTGGGTGTGAAATCAAACAATCCTAAATCATCTAATGATATCATTTTGAAGGGTTTTGGAAACTTATCTTTTTGTTAATCATGCACAGGTTCCTCTTGTATAGTTGGTGTCAATGTTTTCAAAGGATTTTCCTTATTTTTCTCAATGAGCAAACTTTATGGTTCAGGGTTAGCTTCGGGTGTGTACACTTTGTTGTTGTAGACATACTCAATCATACAAGAAAGAGTAGAAGGCACCCCATTCATTGCATGAATCCATGGTCTTCCTAAAAGAATATTATATGAAATATCATGAGGCATAGCATGGATCGGTATTTCTAATGTGGCCTTTCTAGTTGTAATAGGAAAAATGATCACACCAAGTGATTGTTTTCCTACATAGTCAAATCCCCAAATAGATAAAGAATCAAGTTGAATTTGGATTTTGTTTACTCTGATCTTGTCAAGAAGGTTTACACTACACACATTAAGAGTCGAGCCAGTATCAATGAGAGTATGATTTATGCCGTGTCTAAGACCATTAGCATTAATGACAGCTATTATTACCAAAGCATCATTTTTTTTGGCACACTTCCAATGGAGGTAACTCACTTTGGTGAAAAAAATTCCAGCATTCATTCCTTGAATTAGGGTTTCTATGTCATTCAGTTACAAATTAGAAGGGATAGGAACTTGTTGTAAAGCACTTTGAATCATGTTATGATAATGAGAGGAGGCTTGGATAAGGTCCCATAATGATATCTTAGTAGGAGTGTTCTTAAGTTGTTCAACAAGATCATACTCCTTTCCACTTTGTGGAGGAAAATGAGGAGGACTTGGTAAGATAGGTTGAGGTAATGGGAGGGATGTTGAAGGTGTTTTTCTTGGTTACAAATTATTTCTAGTGTTATATGTATGAGCAACGATATTGTAACTCGGCTGCTATGACATGTTATTCTTAGGTGTTTTGAGGATAACTTGGATAGGTTTGTTTTGAGTTTTATGTTTCTATGAAGGTGGGTAAAGAATTAGAGGATTATTAGGATGTCCCACAGGGTATTTATGAGGTCTAATAATAAAGGGGGATCTAATGGACACTTGTGCATTCATAACCTCTGTGGTTTTGGTTTGATATTTTTCTAATGAAGGGGAGTCTAGTGTCATCTTTTCACCATCATCCAAGGAAGTCACATCACTATTATTTGAAATACATGTATCTATGTTCTAATTTTCTTCCACCATGATAAATGCCCTAGTAGGAGAGTTTTTAAGAGAACTACAAACTAGATGTTCATGACATTCAAAGGTTGGTTCTTCTAAAATGACTTCATCACAAGGGAGTTATCAATGGTTGTATTTTCTTTCTTATCAATGATGGAATTCTCTTGTTCAATAATGTTTTCTCTAGGGGGAGAGAGGCAAATAGGATTCTCATGACTTTCATTGGTTTGATCTTCTAACATCAAAATATCTTCTCTAGCGATAGTAGTGATACTAGAAGGAGAACAAATGTGATTGTCATGATTGTCCATAATTTCATTCCTTTGTCCCATAGTGTATTCCAAAATAGGATACGTAGGGGAAGAAAAATAAATAGGGTTTTCGTATATCTGAAAGATTTTACCATCTAAAACCAACCTATCATCCTTACTTACAATATGATCAAGTCATGATTTCTTACAACTGAATCCTCTTTCACTAAAACATTCTCACAAGTAAGAGGTAAATGGAAATTAGGTAAGGTTATGTTTATAAATGTGTTTATGATCCCATTCTCTTGTTCTATAAGATCTTCCAATGTAGGAGAGTTTATAGAAGAGGAGCTAAAGTCATGATTCTCAATGAGTTCATCTTCTAACACTGAAATACCTTCATCACATGTAGGAGAGGTATTAAGAGAAGAGAAATTGTGATTATCATGATTGTCTATGCTTGCATCTTCTTCTATCACATCATTCCCGCAAATAGGAAAGATATGATGGATTGTGTTAGCATTTTCACTCTCTTGCACAAAGAGACTCTCATAACTAGGAAATGTATTGAATGAATGACTAACATGTGCTTATTGACTAACCTTTTCTTTGCAAACATGGAAAAGATGGATACTAACATTGTTTGACAAAAAATGAAAAATACTTCTAACCATCTTATGCAATGCTTCAAGAATGTAAACAATGTATATCCAAAGATGACAAGTACTTTTATCTAATTTATGCAAAATTCAAGAATGCAAACAATGTGTATCCAAGAATGTAAAGAACTTTTATCAAACTTATGCAAAGTTTTATGAATGTCAACATTGTGTATGCAAAAGTGAAAAGTACTTTTATCCATATTATGCAAAGTTTCCAAAAATGTAAAAATTTTCAGATCTGATGATAATTTTAGAATGATTAAAAAATGACTACACTAGATGGATGATTTTGACCTAGATGCATAAAACAAAAGTTCCTAAAATTTTCTAAACTAATAATATAGGTTACCAACAAGCTTAGGAAGTACATAAACAAAGTTTTTAATGCTGTAAAAGGTAGTTTCAGGTCTTATCTGGGACTAAATCACCCATACTGGCGTATGATTCCCAATTATAGTTTTTAAAGGGTTCAAATGTTGAAAAATACACAACACATAATTCCCAAAAAGTAGGAAAAACAACCTGTACATGGATTAAATCACCCAAAGGGGAAAATGAGTCCTGAATTAGGGTTTTTACACCAAATTCAACAAATTTTGAGTTGTGTTTTAGGTTTATGGTTTGTATTTTGCCTAGACTAAGTGTAATTATAGATTTCAAGTGAAATTCAATGATGCAAGATGCAAAAATGCAACCTATATGCACTTTCACTAATGCAAGATTTAGAAACGCTAGATGCAAATTAACTAATACAAGACCTAGAATGCAAAGTTAATGTAAGCAAGATCTAGGACTATGATGCACTTCAAACTAGAAAATAAGGTGTCCAAAGGCTAGGTTCACCAAAATGAAACGAAGAAAATTGTCACTCTATGTTTTGGGAGATAGAACTAAAGGGGGATTAGGGTTCTTCCACCAATTTCCTTCAAGTTTCATTCAAGGAAACCGTGAAGATCTCAATTGAAGGATGTAATTAGGCAAAGAGATCTGCAATAGGGTGTCCTAGGGTGTGATTAAAGACAATAAGAGGGTTCACCACAAAGCAAAGGCTTGGAAAGAGAAGTAATGAAAGTGGCATACAAAACCTAACAATGTAACCTAATGAACTCAAATAAGAATAACAAACTGGAGATAAATAGAGGTGCAGCTTGGAAACTGAAGAGGTTCGAAACAAGGTCTAAATGAAATTTTGACTTTTAAAGCATATTGGGACTCATATGCCCAAGGTGGCAAATGGGTATGTGTAGGATCATCATGGAAAAAACAGGCCCTTAAGTGGCGAAAAATTCAGAAAAATCAGAGTTAGGCAACTTGACATAAAAATTTGAATAAGTTATCTATATATTATTTCAAAAATATGTAAGAATAGAATCTGTAGCAAATTGAATGTAGTTTCTAAACTACTAGGTTTATTTAAAAATAAATAAAATCTATTTGGTGAAAATTTGAAATTTTAATGCGAAGTATTTAAATTTTAGGAAAAAATAAGAAGTGGGTGTTTGTCGACCACCCTAAGCACAATAAAATGATAATATTTTTTATAGATATAAGTAGAGGACTCATGTCCGATGTGATGCATATTTTTTGTAATTTTTTCCAAGTAAATAATTAATTATGATTTTTTTAATACAACTTTTTAAAAACTTGTATGTCTAACCACCTTAATTTGGTCAAAAATTCATGAAATTCAATTTTTTTTTAATCCTATAGTATCTGAAGCATAGAATGTGACACATGTTTTGGATTCAAAAAATGTGATACCGTTTGAAAGCTATAGATGTTTTTCAACCCTATCAATCAGGACTTTAGTAGTAATTAAAATAGAAAATGAATAATAATTATTTATTAAATTCAAAGTAAAGCATAATTTATATTGGTAGAAAGTTGAGAATCTCCTTTAAAACCCTTTTGTTTTATCAATTTTGGGTAAAAAAAGAGTCGTCAACCACATACCCTACACATACTCATCATATTGCCACTGTGTGGCCCATCATGATCCTGAACATACCCAATTTAGTCCCAATATTAGGGTTTGGTTGCAACTCTGGTATTTTCTGGTGATCTCCTGTAGCTTCTCTCTTGTCAAATCTCTAAGTCTGAAACCCTAATTCTGGATGGTAGGTGACTTTCCATGAAGATGACAACCTTGTGACAACTTGAAAACTTTCTTCAATCTTACAACTTAGTCTTCAAAGGATCTTCAAGCTCCAAAACATCTAGATCTGTAAAAACACATGTAGAGAGAGAGAGAGAGAGAGAAAAAAAAAACTTGTTGATTGTTAGGGAATCGGGGTTTGCCTTGGTCAAACCCAATTTAGGTAATTAAACCTTATCATGAAACAGTTAAACATAAACATGAAACATGAAATATGAAACATGAAACATGGACAAAGATACCTTGAATGATGTATTGAAATGTAAATCTGCAACCTAACATGAAGTGGCCATGAAGAATGTAGATCTTGATATGGAATTAGATGTGGAACAATACTTAACTTGGATCTTGAATGCTACATCACAACACTAGCTCAACAACATCCTTGATGCTTTATGCCTTTGATATGATAATTCCAAATCTTGAATTGTTGCAAGAATATTCTTCAAATCTACCTTTGAATGCTCTTGAAATGCTCTTGAATGTCCTTGAAATCTCATGTGAACTATTGTGAAAGTGTTCTTGATTGCTTATGAAGTCCTAGAATGAAACTATGTAAAATAACCTTGTATTTAAATACTTGTTTATGCCAAATTTCTTGAAATTACAACATTACAAGCTGACATCAAATCTAAGAGGATAAAATATTTCCAAGAATTGAATTCAAAATGGGTCCTAGTTAGAGTGGGGCTCATACACCCAAGGTGGCATATGATTCCTAATGGCTCAACACTGGGACACAAACTCCAAGATAGGCCCTATTTAATGTGAAATTCAAAATCAAGTCCCAACACCTAGGTGGGACTCATATGCCCAAAGTAGTGTATGAGTCCTAGATCACCAAGTCTGGAACACATGACCCAAAACATTGAATTATGATTGGTTATTTGATAAGTGTCACGATTATCCACAAAAAGATGCAATTAATAAGGTTTCTGGATACAAAATAGGACCAATTAAGGCATAAATAATCCCAATTAATTAATAAATCTATAGATTAGTGTGAAAGTGTTAAGATACACTTTACAACACCCTAAATAAGGCACCTTTAAGTCCATTTCATTATTAATTATTCACTCCCAAATTAAGCAGTTTTTTCTACACTACAAATACTAATTCCCCTTTCAAAAATTGCAATTAATTAGGCTTGTAGATGTAAAATTGGGCCAATTAGAGAATTAATTAAGTCCAATTAGAGACTTAATTAAGTCCAATTAATTAAGGGACCCAAACATAGTGTGAAAATGTAAAGGAGTACATTTTCTGACACTACATAGGGTAAATATATATACCTTGGGTATTAAGATGCATATATGTATGAGGGCCATTTATGATATTGTTAAAAAAAGATATAATATTCTTTGATCATTAGAGTTGCTAAGTAGAATACTCATACTCTTATGAAAAAATACTTTTGTGACTTGAAAAATTATAGAATGTTGAATAGATATTTAGTGAAACAAGATATAGACTAAGGCGTTTTCTTGAGTCCCATTAAACATGCAAATTTTTTTGATATTCTAATCTATGATAACATGTAAATATACATGCGATTTATTGAATTGTATGTAGACATCTCAAGAACCAAACATTTCATTTACATCTCTTCTATGACTATTCCAATAATCTTCACATTACAAAGATTTACACATCAACTAGAACTAGGATTTATACCACTTACACAATTATTCATTTGCAATACTTAATTTTAAAATATAAGGTACTTCCTAACTACATAAATTAGTTATTACGTTATCATTAATTAATCACAAATTCATACTATCAAATTCACTTCCATATAGCCAATCTCTTTATAAGAGTTTTGATGGTGCCCTTAATTAATTAAAAATCTAGTTAATTAATTTACAAATAGAGACAATCAGCCCCTCTAATGTAATCTATTTTAGATAAATGTCGTTATTGGAAGGGGCCAAATACAATAAGAAACTCTTTGATTGGTATAAATATATAATTTTGTAATCAAGCATTAAGTTTGTAATTTAATAAATATTATAAAGTAATCAAATCTAATCTTGACCCAAGAAACATAGGAGATGGTTGGGACCCAAGGTTTGCTCCCTTGTGGTCACAAATTTGACTCCACTTCGTAGAAGGGAAAGCAAAGGTCAGTAATTGTGTGTCGTTCTTACTTCACGAGTAGGAATGAAAAATCAAATCTAATCTTACTTCACATATTTAAATCTTCCCCATTGCCAATAGAAGTAGGGCCGAAAGATTAGTTTATCAAGCCTAATTTAGAAAGAAACATTATGAAATCCCTCTATTTTTTTTGTATTGAGAGAAAATGCGAAGTACAAAGGTAAAGAGCAGTATTAAACTGCCCTACTTTTGTTGAAATTAACGAGCCATTCTGTCAGATTTTGAAATAAGGGGAGCAGTCACGTTGGTTGTCTATGTTTCCAGTTCGCGTGCCGCTCCCACAGTTTGCATGCGAACAATAAACCGTCCACGTGCCTATGTTCCACTTTTTGCATGCATATGGAATATGGAGGATACAGGGAAAAAGGAGAGTGATTTTTCAGAGGCGCATTTTCCTGCAACGAGGGTGTTCGACGAGACCACATATTTTTAACTGGAAGGTTTTCTGTCAAACATGCCTAATGTGGACAACACTGGGAGGAGTGGAATAAGGCGTTACACCCGCCAATTGCATCTTTGTGTAAGTTGTATTCACAAATTTTATTGTGCATTTCCTATAATCTATGTATTTATGAGAGAACATTTATTTGGGGGCTTTTATCAAATAGTTTCAGCGCCTGACATTTACTTCCAGACTTTGTATGATATTGAAAACTCCTTTGCGCATGTCCTGCAATCGTTGCATTCCTTGAGACCACATTTTTAAGGGCACCTTGTCAAACGATTCACATGCCTTGTCTATTCCTTAACGTCTTGATCTTAAAAGTACAAGAGCCAGTATAATGGCACAGATGTGAAGAAATATGATGTACAGTGAAGAATGTAATAAGTTTAACATTCTTCTTCATGAAATGTATACACTTCGAAAAAAAAAATTAACATATGAAGATGGTCTGACCTCTACTAGTATTCACTATGTGTGAAGATAGTGCGGGAAGCCATTGCATTCATGACATCAGCAGTAGTGGAACCCATTCAACATTAAGCTAGTAATACCATATGGAACTGTCACAAAAAATAACCTATCTACCTTCATATTCTGAATGCCTAGATCATTAAGAATCACAGTAATATCACAGTCATAGCCATGTACTTTCTAAAAGCACTAAAGAAGGCACTGCAAATTTTTGTTTGATTTGACTAACAGACTTGGTAGCCTTTACAGAAGGACCAGACAATCTCTATTGAAGAGTACATTTTAACCTTAAATATGATGTACGTGAAATGCAGCATTCCCTACGTTAAACCTGCCTCAAACTTCACAATTTGTATTATTCAACACAGTAGATTTATTATCTCCATAAACGAAATCTGAAGCCCTAAAACTTGATTGGACCCCTACTGTAAAAGAATGGGTACTCTACTTGTAATAAATGAAATTAACCTTTATTGGTATACTCAGTAAACATACAAATGACTGGGCCTAATACATTTATTGGTCACTGTAGAGAGCATTAGAAATGAAGGCACAACAGAGGTGGAAATTGGAGGATGTCTTTTTTGTGAGGCGGGCTATTGGAGTAAGCAGTCAACCGTCTCCCATTGTGCAGTGATTGTGGAGTTTAATATGTGACAGGAATTTGAGTTTCCCTTTTAAGATTTTTTTATTTTTTTTCAAAATTCATAATAGAAGATTCAGCATCGAAAAGAATTTGGAGAGATTTCTTAGTTTTTGTGATTCTCGATCCTTTAGACTGTTTGTTTTGTGGACAACATTAAAATCTCTCATTCTTTTTTTCATTAAAATACAATTTACAATAAAAAAAATCATTACCTAAAGCTTTACATTTTCTGACAGGGTTTTGTATTGGAATCTAGTTGGAATAGTAATGCACGAATTATAAAACTCAATATTTGTGTTTTAGAAATACATGTAAACACTCTGAGGGTGTGGTCCCATGATGTGAGGTTACCTATCCTACTTTCTATTATATTTTTTTGTTCAAGGTTGACATTATTTTGGCTCCCATGGAAAAAAGTCTAGTTTAATAGGTTTTATTAATGGGAAAAGAAGTTAAATGACAACTTTCCATATCTCAAGGAAATTGAAAGAGTTGATTCATTCATCCACAAAACAATTATTTAAGTCAAGGAATAAGAGGAAGAGAGTATTTGGTAAGAAGATGGGGTATTCGTAGTGGAGAAAGAGGTAGAGGGTTCACTAGAAATTGTTGCAAGTGTGGAGAAGTTGGACAAGTAGAAATTTTATGGCTAGAATTCATATTGCTCAAGTAGATGAAGAAAGTGTTGTGGCATTTAAACATGTAGAAAAACCAAAGCACGGAGAAGATCTCATGAGAAAATGATTGTTGTTAATACCAATCATGGAGAATACCAATCATGGAGGACAACTAACAAATGCAAAGAAGAGTATTGAAGCCATATATAAATTGACCAATAACTTCTATAAATTTATAGTTGATAGTTTAGATTCTAGTGAAATGATAGAAAAGTTTGGTTTAAAAGTAAACGATCATCCAAGCCTATGTATGGTTTTATGGTTATAGAAGGAGCATCAAATTGTAGTAAATGAATATTTTTTAGTTAGTTTGTAGAATAGTTCTTCCAAATATGAGATTCTATATGATGTTATGTATTTCGATTCATATCATGTCTTGTTATAGAGGCCCATGTTATAGAGGCCCATGCAATAAAATAGGGAGGCTATGTATGATGAATGAAAGAACATTTTTTCTATTATGAAGGATGGAAAGAAGTTTGCCTTGTATTTCTTAAAGTAAAAGAAGAAATGAATAATTTCCCTAAAATGTGTTTGAATATATAGAAAAAATATTAAATATGTTTTGAAAAAATTTTAGAGTGACCAAAAAGAAGTGATTAAATTAAGAAGTATGAATAATATAGAATGAAGTAATGTTTTGTAAATGTATAAATTACCCAAACAAATGAACACGCGAGAAAACTAATAATCACAAGCAACATGATAATTTGAAGAGTAAAGATTAGAAATTTTATTATAGGGAGTTTGGCATTTGATCACATATTGAAGGAGTAGTTCATAGGAAAAACTCATGATATATTAAAATGGAAGGTAATAGCACCATGTAGGGTCTTGAGGTAATTTAGAATTGGTGTTTCTAAGATAGAGCTCCCATATGGAGTTGAACCATAGATTTTTAGGACTAAGAATGCTAGGTCTCTTTTGCTCAATTAGGGTCTTTCACCTAATGAAAAGAGATAGATCCCACACCCAAAATCTAGGTGGTTCACTCAATCTAAGATATGTATGATGAAATTATGTCTAAATGCAATATTCTAGATGTAGCTAATTCATAAGATTGATTGATTAAGTATGCAAAACCTAAGAAATGTGACTTTTTTTAAAACACATTGTGTTATGCAGAAATGAACTAGAAATGAATGCAAAACTGAACATAAATGAACCAAATAAAAAGTGTGCACCTAAGATGTTTAAGGGGGTTGGAAATGACATTTGAAATGCTATTGATGTTTTTCAAGCCTGGTGAGACTCATTTTCCATTCTGGGTGAATCAGTCCTAGTTCTGCAAAACTGAGTCGAAACCTATTTTTGACAAAAGGGTATCTAAAAATGCTAAAAACTTAAAATTGACCTTGGAATGGGACTCAGTCCGTTTTTGAATTTATGAATATTCAAAAGCGGAATCTGGAGCTTTCGGTCTACACTTTGATTCTCCATAGGTGTCTGCTTCCGAAACTCTGATTTTTGAACCTGAAAATGAGTTTTTGTTGATATTTTCACTTGTTGAATGAAGAGAAGACTTGATCAATCTTGCAACTTGATTTTAAATGATTTCCAAGCTTCCAAGAGTCCTAAATATGCAAACACACAAGAAGAGAAGAAAAAATGTTGAACATTAGGGCATGGGGGTTATCCTTGGTCAAACCCCTTTTAAGTAATTAAACCAAAATGATGAAAGAATGGAATAAAACATGCAATAATGGAGTTGATACCTTTCCATGATGTTTGATCTTGAAATTCTGTAGCAAAACATGAAGAATCTACTCTTGAAGGTTTGAAAATTGATATCTTGGTGACTTGAAATGATAAAACCCTAAGTTGTTTGACTTGAGATGGAAGATTGGTGGATGAATAATGATAAGAGATAAGAGATGTGAAATGAGGAGAAAAACACTTATTTATACACACTTGTGCCCTAGTAACCCGATGATACCTCATCACAGGCCGACATGAAGTGAAATTAAACTTAAATTTCACTTTTTTCCCGCTCAAAGGTCAAAATTAGACCAAATGGACTAATTCGCCACACATGGTGAATGGGTCCCACTTGGATGGGACCGATTCACCATGTATGGAGAATGGGTCCCACAAGGTCCATTTTGACAACTAAGATGCCAGGAGATAAGGAAACAAGGTTTAAAATGTAACTTTGTCAGGTATTTGATCAATTTAAGCATCAAGATGCATAATATGGGTTAATAGGGGCCTATTAATGATGATACAAAGGTTAATTATGGCTTGGGACACATAATTCAATGTGAAAGTGTGATTAAATACACTTTTCAACATTGAAATGAGGTCCACATAGCCTAGGAAGGCACAAGAACCAATGTCAATGTGTGGGACACATTGCAACACTAGTTTAACATTATGTTTATTTTACAAGCCTTCTAAATTGATGTAATAATGTCATTAAACAAATTTTATAATGTTGAATTAGGGATAAATGGGTTTATTAAGTTTAGAAAAGCGTGAAAGTATCTTACAACACTTTACAACACCTTTACAAAACATTGTTAAATGCATTTGAAAGGGTCCAAGACCTAGTGTGGATGCATAAAATGCCTCACAACACCTGAATCAAGGCCCCATTAAGTCCCATTTATCATGAGTTAATCCCATATAAAGCAAAGGGTACTTTTTTCTATGGCACATTTAGCCCCCACTTTAGTGAGAGGATGAACTTGCTTCAAACTCACACTAAAGTAGACATTCAAGAGAGATCCGAGTGTACAGATGCAAATGACAAAGAATGACAAAGATCAAAAGAGGTTGCACAAGCCCCCAAGATCCAAGATTCTAAGTCAAACCATCAAGATACATAATCATGCAATGGCAAGAACTAAGAAGAAGAGAAAGATGAAAATGAAAAGGTGGATCAAACTTCGATCATTTGTCTAGCTAGTTGTGGATTAGATCTAGGCTTGTTTGTTTGAAAAGGAAAATGCATACTCACTCTGGGGAGACAAAACTCTTTGTTTTCCATCAGGTGAGAAATCCAAAAAGGTGTGAAATATATGCTAGTTGGTATGCACTCACAAAACACATAGGTGGCTATGGGGAAAGGCGTGCCTTGGAATGGGCTTCCCGCTCAACCATACCAAAGTTATACCTCCTGATAACTTTAATAAGGCTCCACAAAAAAGATGATTTTTGAGCTCAATGAGGTAAGCAAACTTTCGTATGCGTGACACTCATAGACATTGTTAATGCAGAATAGTGTTAAGGATTGTTCTAAGGTATTTTTCTTTGTTCGTGCAATGTCTCATCTTAGGGAACATCATGCTCAATGTCTCCAAGAGAGGATAAGTGCAAACAATCTCATCTTGTTTCCAATAGAGGAAAAGTGCATGGTCTCATCCTAGGCAACATTGTACCTAATGCTTCCAAGAGAGGGAATCGCAAGAAAAAGAAAATCGCACAATGAAATGTGAGTGGTGATGTATGCCCTCACTTTAAAGTGGTTGGGAATACTAGTACTATGAGAAATTGCTTTAAAGTAGAAGGAGAACATGAGAGCTTACTTGAAAATCCCTATGCCAAGTCATTTTCGAGAAGCTACATCATGAAAAAGAGAAGTATGTCATGGGTCACCTTAGAATAGTGGTTTACACTTTCTAAGAGGAAGGAAAATTCGACATTTTCCCATTCCTCAAATCAAATGGGTTCGGCTGAACCCTATGGTTCGACCAAACCAATTAAATGGTTTGATCAAACCCATGGTTCGGCCGAACCAGTCAACGCCCCAATTAAAAAATCATATTAAAGTGGGTTCGGCCGAACCCCTTCAATATGACAAAAACAAAAATTAATTTCTTTTTTTTTATTGCATGCATTGGTGGTTCGGCCGAACATGGGTTCAGTCAAACCCATATTCGACCGAATGTTTCCAAGATGTTTGACCAAACACTTGTTCGGCCGAACCCCTCTTTTTTCATCCTTGCTTCCTAAGGCACCAGAATTGTTGAAAATTTTGCGTTTCAAAGCTCGATTTGAGAATGAAAATGGAGATCTCAAAAACCCAACTAGTATCGGGTTCCCCTCAAAATGAGCTATCTAACGAATATAATTTTAATATGTTTTGATTATATTATCTATCTATTTTTAAGTTTTATTAAATATAGGTTTTTCACTGAAAACAAAACTCTCTGTTCTACACAAGTGGAAAAATAGAAGATTATCAAAAAAAAAAATTTAAAAATATGAGTGCACCAGATATTGGAGTCCTTGATCCAACAAAAAAAAAAATTTCGATACATACAGTAAAAGTTATGCGTTATACGGTCATGTTATGTCTGAATTGTAATTGATTTGACTTTAAAACTTGATTAAAGAAAAAATATTCAATAAAAACATCTAACCAAGTGGAAGCACTAGATATCGGAGTTACAAATCTAAATTTGAAAGAATTGGAATTTTATCTTTCAAGGAAAAAAGTTATGTTATACAGTCGTCACTTTTTAAAAATGTTGTTTTTGAAAAAATCAATTTTCGTGGGAGATGGAAAAAAAAGTGCAATCTAATTCCAAAAATTGAAAAAAATATTTTTAGAATCTACAGAAAAAATATGACAAGACTCTAGTTTGCATCATCTTCAAATTCTTTACGGTTTAATCGCTATAGGTGCCCAAATGTGGATATTGTGTTTAAAAAAAAAATATCAGTGTCCAATTTGGCCAAAAATTGTAAACCACTATTGTGGGATCACCCTCATATGTGAGCCAACTTAAGGCATGTCATCCACATCCCAAGCTTGCTCTTATGTAGTCATGAAATTTTAATGACTAGCCAAAGGAGGCAATGATAAGTGACAGACAAGGACAAGGCTACATAACCCCTTGCCCCCACTGAGTGCATGACAAGGGTGAGTTGAAAAAATTGATGAAATGTAGGCAAGAGTGAAAATTGGTATCAGTTAGAGGAATTGGTGCCCCCATAGAGGGAAGCATACCAAACTCCTAAAAATGTTGGATTTTATGACTCAAATCTTTACATTCATTAGTGGAGTGACCATGAACTCTATGATAGGCACAAAATGAAGTCTTATAAGAACATTTCTTTCGAGTTCTAGGGGGAAGGGTTATCAAGTGATCTTAGAGGAGTCTGAACAAGATACCCTGTTGATCAATGGTAGAAAGTGGTCTTGTAGTTGATGACAAAGATACATCTTGCTTAGTATTAGTTGTCACACCTACACAAGACTCTTTAGATTGCGATATTTTATTCTCTCCATTATGGGAGGGTATAAAATCTAATGAATTCAAATCATGAACGTTGTGTGAGATGATATTGGCATTAAGCGAAGGTATATTTGTTTGTTTTATGTTTGGTAAAGGATGATGTTCAAGACCACTAGTGTCGAGGCATTCAGTTAAGAATAATTTAGGAGTATGTGTTGTGATATTGTTGATGTTGAGTGAAGGTTTGTTAATCTCGATCAAAGGACAATAGCAAAGACCATGAGTCGTTTGTTGTGTGTTAGGCTCTATAGGGTTGCAAATACCTTGTTCTCGAGCACCACATCCTTTGCCACTATATCCAATTTGTTTCATGAGTTCATAACCTTTTCCATAAAGCTTCTTCATTGTTTCTGGATCGGGTGGTGATTAGTCATAAGCGTTGTCAAAGGTGACTATGTAGTTTTCTTCTTTGTTTAAAGTGGTTGAGGTGAATGCTTTTGAAGGGTCATCTATTTTTTCATTTCTCCTATTTGAATCCTTGAGTATGATCTTGTACTCGCCCATGAAGCCATGTTCAAAATCCAAGGAACCCCAATCATCGTATGTAAGTTGTTGTTCGTTGTTTTGTTGTGCAGGTTCCACTTGTGTGGTTGGTGTTAATGTGTTAAAGGGGTTCTCTTTGGTTTGCTCAAGTTGTAAGACACTATAAGGCTCATCATCAGCGTCGAGTGTGTACACTTTGTTGTTTTAGATGTAATTCATTTTACGATGAAGAGTGGAAGGCACACCATTCATTGCATGAATCCACAATCTACCTAGAAGAAGGTTATATGAAAGATCATTAGGTATAACATGGATTGGTGTATCCAACGTGGCCACTCCAACTATAAGAGGTAAAGTGATTACACCAAGTGGTTTTTTGCTTACATTTTCAAATCCCCTAATGGATAAAGAATTAGATTGAATGTTTGACTTATTGACATCTAGTCTATCGAGAAGGTTCACTCCACACACATTAAGAGTGAAACCGGTATCTATAAGAGTTCTCTTAATCCCTTTTCATTTGTATTGAGAAATAATCATAAAAGCTTCATTTTGTTTTTGTACTTCCAAAGGAGGAAGCTCACTTTGGTGGAAAATAATGTCAGCATTTACAGCTTGAATTATGGTTGCTATATCATTTGGTTGCATATTAGAAGGGACAGGAACTTGTTGTAAGGTTGTTTGGATCATGTTATGATAGTTAGGGAGGATTGAATAAGGTCCCATAATGAAGTTTTAGCAAGAGCATTCTTTAGTTGTTCAACAATATTGTACTCCTTTCCACTAGGAAGACCTGGTAAGATAGGTCTAGGGGGAATAGGATTAGGAAAAGGTAAGGGTGTGGGGGTTGGTTGCGGTGGTTGCAAATTATTTTGAGTGTTATATGTATGAGCAATGGTATTATAACTCAACTGTTGCAATACATTATTTTGAGGTGGATAGAGGATGAATTGAGGTTTCAGTTGTGGTGGAGGTTTATGTGAATGGGGTTAAGGATGAGTTGAGGTTGAATAATGTTAACATCTCATAACAAGTGAGAGTCTGGATTGTCTTTGAAGGGCATAATATCATTAGTGCCAATGTTATCGTTTTCTTGGGTTATAATATCCTCCCTAGAAGGAGAGTTCTTAGGAGAACAACAAACCACATGTTTGTGACAATTAAGGTTTGGTTCATCCAAAATAACTTCATCACAACTAAGGGAGTTATTAATGGTTGAATTTGTTTGATAATTGATAGTGGGGAGAGGAGAAGAAGATTTTATTTGATTGTGGGTTGTTTCTAAGGTCTCATACTCTTGTACCATATTATCTACCCTACTAGGATAGCTTGTAATATGTTCATCCAAGTTTGAGGTAGCTTCATCACAAGTGGGGGAGACATCAAGAGACAGACCACTATGGTTTCAAATAGATTTTCCCAAATGGGAGGAGCATTAGGGAAGGGAGGATAAAGGGTGTCATGATTCTTAATAGGGACATCTTCTAACACCAACCTATCCTCTTTACATTGAGGAGGGATATTAGGAGATGGACGAGATTGATTGTCATGAGCATGGAGACTAGGTAAGGTGATGTTTAGGAATGTGTGACCTATGATCTCATGTTCGTGTTGTCTAACATCGTCCAAAGGGGAATAAAGAAATGGACAATCAAGACCCTCAATGCTTGTAACTTCCTTCACCAAGATACCTTCATCACTAATAGGAGAGGTATTGGGAGAAGAACAAGTATGCATGATTGTCTACATTTCCATTCGCACCAATGGGTAATGTAATGGTGTGGTCAGGACTAACATGTTCCTCATTGTTGTAATCAAAATCAAACTCATAAGAGGGGATATTATGCTTATAAAATCCATGTTTAATCAAATCAAAGGCACATCTAAAGAACATTTTATGCAAAAGTAAATAAAGTGCAATGTAATTTTCAAATGTAAAAAAAAAGTAAATTACTGATTACAGTATGCAATAGTCTAAAAAATGAAATGTGGGAGATGTAAATGTGAAATTAAACAATGCATGAAATGAGCTATTTTAAGTGAGATCTAGTGAAATGCATGTTACAGAAATGCAACTAACTGATATAGGTAGGTTAAGGCACCAAATAGAAGCTTAAAAATAGAGTTTTGAGTCTTGTTTTAAAATGTAGTTTCAAGGGTCAAAAGGGACTGATTCGCCCAGGGTGGCGAATGAGTCCCAGTATGGACTTTTTTCAAAAAAAATTGAGGGATTTTTATGGTTTATGAGTGATATGATGCAGACCTAAGTGAAAAATGTAGAATTTCAAAATATCTAAATGAATTTATATGCCAACAATGCAACCTAAATGCATGTTTTATGAATGCAAAATTTAACACCTAACATGCAAATGAATCATGCAAATCCTAATGCAAGGTCAATGCAAGCTAGATCTATGATGATGGACTCCAAATCAATCAAGAAAGTAGTCAAAAAGTGGGTTCACCAATGAACCATATATTTTTGGGACTACGAATGTTAGGTCTCTTTTGCTCAATAGGGTCTTTCACCTAATGAAAAGAGATAGATCCCACACCCAAAATATAGGCGGTTCACTCAATCTATAATATGTATGATGAAATTAGTCTAAATTCAATGTTCTACATGTATCTAATTGATAATATTGATTGATTAAGTATGCAAAACCTAAGAAATGTGACTTGTTTGAAAACACATTGTGTTATGCAGAAATGAATGCAAAATTGAACATAAATGAACCAAATAGAAAGTGTGCACCTGAGATGTTGAAGGAGGTTATAAATGGCATTTGAAATGCTACTGATGTTTTTCAAGCTTGGTGGGACTCATTTGCCATTTTGGGCAGATCAGTCCCAGTTCTACAAAACTAAGTCGAAACTTGTTTCTGACAAAAGGGTATATAAAAATGCATAAAACTCAAAAATGACCTTGGAATGGGACTCATTAGCCACCCATGGAAAATGAGTCCACTTTTGAATTTCTAAATATTCAAAAGTGGAATTCAGAGCTTTCGGTCTGCACTTTGATTCTCCATAGGTGTCTGCTTCTAAAACTCTAATTTCTAAACCTGAAAATGAGTTTTTGTTGATATTTTGACTTGTTGAATGAATAGAAGACTTGAGCAATCTTGTAACTTGATCTTCAATTATTTCCAAGCTTCCAAGAGTCCTAAATCTGCAAACACACAAGAAGAGAAGAAGAAATGTTGAATGTTAGGGCATGGGGGTTTTCCTTGGTCAAACCCCTTTTAGGTAATTAAAAAAAAATGGTGAAAGAATGGAATGAAACATGCAATAATGGATTTGATTACATTTCCATGATGTTTGATCTTGAAATTTTGTAGCAAAACATGAAGAATTTTCTCTTGAAGGTCTGAAAATTGATATCTTGGTGACTTGAAATGATAAAACCCTAAGTTGTTTGACTTGAGATGGAAGATTGGTGGATGAATACTAATAAGAGATAAGAGATGTGAAATGAGGAGAAAAACACTTATTTATACACACTTGTGCCTTAGTAACCCGATGATACCTCATCACAAGCCAACATGAAGTGAAATTAAACTTAAATTTCACTTGTTTCCCACTCAAAGGTCAAAGTTAGACCAAATGGGACTAATTTGCCACACATGGCGAATGGGTTCCATAGGGGGCCATTTTGACAACTAAGAGGCTAGGAGATAAGGAAATAAGGTTTAAAATGCAACTTTGTCAGGTATTTGATCAATTTAAGCATCAAGATGCACAATATGGGTTAATAGGGGCCTATTAATGATGATGAAAAGGTTAATTAGGCCTTGGGACACATAATTCAATGTGAAAGTGTGATTAAATACACTTTTCAACACTAAAATGAAGTCCGCGTAGCCTAGGAAGGTACAAGAGCCAATGTGAATATGTGGAACACATTACAACACTAGTTCAACATTATGTTTATTTTACAAGCCTTCTAAATTGCTGTAATAATGTCATTAAACACATTTTATAATGTTGAATTAGGGAGAAATGGGTTTATTAAGTCTAGAAAAGCGTGAAAGTATCTTACAACACTTTACAACAACTTTACAAAACATCATTAAATGCATTTGAAAGGGTCTAAGACATAGTGTGGATGCATAAAATGCCTCACAACATCTGAATCAATGTCCCATTAAGTCCCATTTATCATGAATTAATCCCATATCAAGCAAAGGGTACTTTTTTCTATGGCACAGGAGTATATGTTTCACTATTTTTTTATATCATAGAACTTCTATGATAAGTGCAAAATAAATGAAGGTTCAAATGTATAAATGGATAAGTTGATGCAATAGTTTCTTGAGAAGAAAAGGAGAAAGGTAGGTAATTAATATGAGGTGAAATAGAAATGATTAAGAGATCATTTAGATAATAAATAAATATGAGATATTTGTTCTAAATTTCTCAAAATATTTGAATTTACAAGAAATCCGACATCACAAAAAATAGTAGTGATTTAACTTTTTAGTTTTGTCTTTAGTTTTTTTTGTGTGTTGGATCTTCTTGTGGCTCTTGTTAACATACTTTTAGAGTGTTGCAAGAAGGATGCTACTTTATTTTATGTTTCATATTTCTATAGTTATGTTGTAAGCCATCCTTATGTTGTTACAAACAATAACCAAGATATTTTAAGAGTCTTTGTAGCATTTGAACTACTACAAAATCATTCCTAAGATGTTTTTTGTGTTCTTTCCTTTCCTTTTTTTTGTACATAGTATTGTATTTTCTTTGGCATCCATGGATTCTACCTCACAACTCTCTTTCCTACATAGAGAGAAAATAATAGAACTATCTATTATTGTACCTTGTCATTTGATTTAATATTCTTACTTCTAGATGTGCATGGGATTAAGAACATGCACAAACAACTATGTTCCTTTAATTTGAATTTCCATGAAGGTTGAAAGACCAATTTTGGGTCTTCAACATTTGGCATGCTCCCAAGCAATCACTCCCTTTTCTCTTATTCCAAATATATATTTTTTTCATCTTATTCTTTTTATTCATCTTTCCTTCTTAATGATTTTGTTATTTTTTCATTTAAATTCATTTAATTTGGATTTTAGTTAGTTTATATTATTCATAGATTTTTTTTTAATTCTTTCTCTATTACTAGTGTTGTGTGTTTTAAATAATTAGTTTAATAGTCTATTAGTAATCAATTTATTAAATTTCACATTCATTTTAATCATAATTTTTTTATATATACATAAACTTATAAAAATAGTAGCTTCTACCTTATTCATTTTAATAATAATGAAGTATTAAATTAACCTTGTTAAAATACTAGTGTATAGTATAAGTTACTCTATATTGAGATTTTAAGTTTTTAAATTACATATAATAGAATGTACATTTCATTCTACATGTATTTCCTTACTTGTTACTTCTCCCAAATCGGTCACATCTACAATAATCAACAAAATGGGAAAAACACATCAATTCTAATGTATCACTTCCTTTTCCTCCTATCAACCTTCTACGTCCACCTCATCTTCCTGCTAGAAACCCTAAAAAGTGTATTCTTGTAGAGAATTTATAGTCTGCTCAATCTAATATATCACTATGAGATCTCCAAAATTGTTCAACTCATAGAGCCATCCTTAAGCAAGCTCTATAAAATATCTCTTTTGAATCTTATGTTCCCCCTAATCAACTCACTTCTATGGTCCAATCTTTCCAAGATATTTAATTCTCCTCAAACAAACTCAAACCACCATTGATTCTTAAAAAAATAAATAAAAAATCTATTAATTATATTTAAAAAATATCATAAAACTAATGTTAAAATGATTATTATTGACAACTTAACAAAATTCATAGAAAGTGATTGGAGAAGAAAAAGTGTTTCAAAGTCTAACTAAATTGTAAAAAATGAAACCACATGGGAAACAAGAGTTTCACATGAAATCCGTACCATTAAGAGAGAAAAAATCACCAAAGAATTTGTGTATAACAACTACTATTAAAAAAAAAAAAAAAACAATCAACTCCTATAATATTTACAACTCTTATAATATTTACTCACTTGTAACAACCAAATGTTATATGTTTGTTTCTTTCAACTAATCTAAACTAGAAATTGCACTTTAGTGTGCAATGGGTATGCCGAAGAGGTGTGGAAAGTCAATCAAGGAAATTTTTGGCATACATTTGTGGAGTACATGAGGTCATTTAGTAGGCCATTTAGGAAATGACGTTTGTGCAAAAAAGGTCTCAATGAAGAAATGATGTTTACATCCACTTATAGGGATCCAAACGCAACTGAAACAAAACCTCTAAATAAAGAAGATAATTAGGCTCCATTACCAATAGGCGCATGTTATGTTTGCAATAGGGAGAGAGGGAGACATGGGGATAGAAAGAGGGAGGATTGGGAGAGAGAGGGGTGTAAGGAGATATAAATAGATAGAAGAGGGAAGAGTGAGAGAGAGGGGTAAGGAGATATAGATAGAGAAAAGAGGGGAGAGAGAGAGAGAGAGAGAGAGAGAGAGAGAGATGGAAATGGAGAAGAAGGAGGGATACATAGAGGATGCAAAAAATATAAATAAAGAGAAGAGAAGAGAAGGATAGATAGAGATAGAAGAGATAAATATATAGAGAGAAGGAGAGAGAGGGAGAGGTGGAAAGATAAAGATAGAGATCTAGGATGTGATATATAGAGAGAAGTAGAGAGAGGGAGAGATATATGGATAGAGAGAGATAGATAATGAGATAGAGATAGAGGGGGAGATGGAAAAAAATGAAGAGGTAGATGGAGAGGCAAAGATATATATATATATATATATATATATATATATATATATATATATATATATATATATAAAGAGAGAGAGAGAGAGAGAGAGAGAGAGAGTCGAGGAAGAGGGAGAGGGAGAAAGAGAGATGGATGAATAAAGAGAGAGAGAGAGACAAGTCTAGAGATAGAGGGAGATAGAGGTAGAGATGAAGATATAGTGAGAGAGGTAGAGGGAGAGATGAAGAAGAGATAGAGAGATTTAGAGGGAGAGGTAGAGAGATATAGAGGGAGAGGGAGAGATATAGAGATATGGAGGAAGAGGAAGAAGGAGCGGGAGCGGGAGAGATAGAGAGATTTAAATGGTGAGATAGAGTGAGACAAAGAGATATAAGGAGATATAAAGAGACATACAAATAGTGAGAAGTAGAGATAGACAAATAGAGAGGGAGAGAGGGAGAGAGAAAGAGGGAGATAGAGAGAGGGAGACAGAAAGAGGGAGAGATAGTGATATAAAAGAGGATAAAGATAGAGAAGGATATATGGGAAGATAAATAGATAGAGAGGTAGAGATAGAGAGATAGTTAGGGGATAGGGAGGGAGAGATAGGGAGATAGAGAGAAGGGGAGAGATAGGTAGAGGAGGGTGAGAGAGAAGAGGAGGGGAGAGAGGGAGAGAGGAGAGAGAAGTATTTATATATAGAGAGAGAGAGAGAGGCAAAGATAATGAGATATAGATAGATAGATAGGGACAAATGAGAAGATAGATATATAGGGGGTAAGAGTGAGATAAAGGAGGTGATAAAGATGAGTAATAAAGAGAGGGAGTGGGAGAGATAAAGGAGGTGATATAGATAAGTAATAAAGAGAGGGAGATGGAGAGAGATAGAGATAGATAAGGGGGAGAGATAGAGATCAAATAGTGATAGGGAGGGAGAAACATAGAGTGAGATAGAGATAGATAAGGGGGAGAGATAGAGATAAAATAGTGATAGGGAGGGAGAAACATAGAGTGTGTGAGTGAAAGAGATGTGGAGATAGAGATAGAGGTCTTAAAGGTGAGTTATTATATACTTTAATCAAATAGCATGCTACCTTACTTGCATAACTCTCTAGGGACACATGCTATCCTTGGATTGCTGGCATGAAGCGACTAATCAAAACTCTCTTTGTCTCTCTGTCTCTCTCTCACATTCTGATTTTAAGTTTGAAATTATGTTTATTATAGAAATTAAAATAAAGATTCTAAATTTAATTATGCTAAAATAATTAAAATTTTAGTAGTAAGAAAAATAATTATAAATTAAATTAACTAATATATTTTATAGTATTATATGTAATTTAATAAAAAAATATAAATAATTCAAATAAATTTCAAACTTAAATCTAAATTAAAAATTAGAACATTTCAAACATGATAAAAAAAATTCAAAAATAATTAATTTAAGTATTATATGTAATTTAATAAAAAAACATAAATAATTCAAATAAATTTCAAACTTAAATCTAAATTAAAAATTATAACATTTCAAAGTTGATAAAAATAATAATAATAATTTTAATGAAGATAAAAAATTAAATTCAAAATCAATAGAATATTTTAAATATTTTAATATTTAAAATTTAATAATAAAATTAATTTTAATTTTATTTATTTATTCTTTAATAAATTTAAAATATAAATATGAACCTTTAAAAGAAATAATTTTTAAAAATTATGTAAAATCTTTTCAACAATTATTCTCACTAAAATACAATCTTTCAATATTTAAAAAATTCATTTAACCTAATAATCTTTTAATAATCTTTACCAGTTTTGAAAGTCGGATAGAATGCAGGGAAAGCCAGGTAGAATAAATGTAGCCAGGTAGAATAAATGTAATATAATTTAATTAAACACATCAACGGAGCCCAAAAATTCGGGCACGAGAATCAACGCCAATTACCGTCGGTTACTTTTCACAATTTGCTATGTCCGGAAACGGGGTAACTAGTAGGTGTAAAATAAAACAGAAACAATAAAAACCGGAGCGGAAACCAATAGCGGCGGGGAAAACATTAAAGAGCGGCAAAAAAATGACGAACGTTCGAGATTCGTTTAACAACCTTGCAGCCCCTCTCGGGGCTTTTCAGCCGTTGGCAGAGAAATTGAGTTCTAGAAACTCATATAGGACATGCCTTCGGGGTAAATATTATGTAATTATTTATACCACTTTTTTTTAATTTTTTTTTTTCATCCAATTTTATAAACAAAAATAAACTATATTTTATACTTTATCTATCTTCCCGCCTGAAAATAACAGCAGCACCAAAAGAAAACAAACTAATGAATTGGCAGTCCAAAAACATAAACAATGCAAAACGGAAACCAAATAATAAAATATTTTTTTATTAAAACCTTTATCTCGTGGAAGGGTACAAATTTTGGGCACTGAACAGCAACGTTGAATAGATTATCAAAAGTTTGATTACCACACGGTTTCCAAAATATTGAAGAGTGTAAAGTCATGCATCCCTGCATGTGCGTTCAATATTATATTTATCGTGTTACTTCAAAATTGGACAACGTTATAAACTATCTTGCAGAATACAAGTGTCCGTTGGATTCAAAATTCTCAACCTCTCAAAGGGATACAAAATACAAAAAAGTACAATTCCTACATTTTTAATTTTAGCCATAGGAAGAAAAAACAAGCAATATGAGACATCCTACTCAAGAAGGTACTTACATCATACCAAGAAAAAACTACTCCTAAATCTCTCATACTTCTAGTTTGACAAAAACTCTTTCGAGTTAAAAACAAGAAAAACAAGGTGGAGCATGATTGAGACTTTCATGTATCTCAATAAAGAAGAAGTTTCTTAAAGGTACACAAATATACCTTGACGAGGACTTAACAATAGTCCAACAACAAGAAAGGCGTAAGGAGTGGGAAAAAGTAAAGGCAGCAAGGAACGAAGGAAAATGGGCTTGGTTACAAGATGGGAAAGCTCAAGTTAGTGACAGAATTACTCACCAAAAGTAGGAACTCGGGGCCCCCCAGGATCAGGTGTCAATAGTAAGTTGGAATTGTAGAGGTTACCCGTGGAGAAGAGGACCTGGTTTAGGGCCCATTGCAGAAGGAAAAGACATCATCATCCTTACGGAGACTCATGAGCATGATGGCTGTAAAATTCCAGACTTTGAAGGATATAAAAAAGCTTCCATTTGGAACGAGAGAACAGATAGTGGTAAAGGGCATGGTGGAGTTGCAGTCCTAATCAAAGAAATATGGTGCAATAACATTCAAGTCGAGAAAGAAGACCCAAACAAACAATATATATGGTTTAAAATAACAGAAAATCAAACTGTCATAAGAGTGGCTGCCTGCTATTTTGCCCCAAAAGGCTCCAAATCTTACAAGAAAAGGAACCTAGACCGTGAGGATCCTTTTGCTGCTCTAAAAAGGGACATTTCAATCTATAATGACATGGGAGAGGTTATTCTAATAGGGGATTTTAATGCAAGGACTGCAAACATACAAGCTCTCAGCTTGGCAAGCAAGGACAAGGAGAAAGCTGATCCACTATGGTTGGAGGAAGAGGGACAGCACCTGTGGGAAAGGAATTCGCAAGATAGTAAGCACAATGTCACGCACTACGGGGCTGAGTTGTTGGGGCTATGTAGTTTATTCAACTTGGTCATTTGCAATGGTTTGAAAGCATGGCCGAACTCAGGCAACATCACCTGCAAAACATACAATGGACAAAGTGTGGTTGATTATGTCATTTGCTCGCATGTTTACACGTCAAAGATAAAGGAACTAGTGATTGGAAAATGTCCTTTAGAGCTGAAATCAGATCATAATCCAATATATGTAAATCTTGACGCCCACATTAGCATGCATCAAAGGGGGCAGATTCCTATCAGCAAAAAGAAAGTGCATCCGCAAGGTAGAATCATCATGAACCATGACAATCGGGAAGTCTTCAAGAATGCCCTCAAAAGGATTTTCATCGAGTATGAAAGAAAATTAGCTACCACAGGGCATCACACTATAAACAAGGACATGCTGATCCCTATTGTTCACAAGGCTTTGGATGAGTGTAAGAGGGCTAGGCCTAAGAAGGCAATTACTTCTACTTTCCCAGCAAACCCATGGTTTGATGAAGAGTGCAAATTAACAAAAAGAAAATTTCACCAGGGTGGAAGGACCACAGAAAACAAGAAAGAATACGAAAAGATGATACGGAACAAAAAAGAAAAATATGTTAGCACTAGAAGGTTGGAGTTGATTGCCCTTGGAAAGAACAACCCCAAGAAATTCTGGAAGGAGCTACAACAAAAAAGAAAACAAACAGAAAACAATATCACAAGCTCTCAATGGTTGGAATATGCAAAGTTACTGTATGAGCGGGAACAAGATAAACATAGACCCCCAACTATCAGGGCTGCCACTGAACTATTCACCATAGAAGACATCAATCAAGGGATAAAAAGGTTGGCTGGGGGAAAAGCACAGGATATTGATGGGCTGCAAGCTGAATTCTTAAAATGGGGCATTGAGGTCCTTGCGCCTTGCATCAAGGGCTTTTTCAATAGGGTTATTCAAGAGGGCTTTCCGGAAGGGTGGACTACTAGTGTTGTGGTTCCCCTATACAAAAGTGGGGACACTAATAACCCATCAAATTACCGCACTATTATGATTAATCCGCTTCTTGGAAAACTTTTTGGAAGCATGATTGAGCGTAGAATTAGTAGTTGGGCTGAGAAAGAGGGCAAAAGAGCTGAAGGGCAGGCTGGTTTTAGACCAAAACATTCCACTATCGATCATGGTATTACACTTAGATTTTTGATTGAAAAAATTTGGAACGTTCAAGGGGAGGAGGCTTTTTGCTGCTTTGTTGACTTCAAAAAAGCCTTTGACACAGTGCCACGGGGCAAGTTGTGGAATAGAATGGAGGAACTGGGAGTCCCAAGGGCTCTTAGGGCGGCTGTTCATAGGCTGTATGAGCAGGTCAGAGCTAAAATCAGAACTAATGAAGGTATGTCGGAGTGCTTTGGCAGTGACATTGGAGTCAAGCAAGGCTGCCCGCTTTCCCCAACGCTATTCGGGCTTTACATTGACAAGTTGGAAGAGTGGATAGACAAAGTTGGTGGGGAAGGTATTCAGTTGGCCAATTATGTAATAAAATTGCTCTTGTATGCCGATGATCTCATTTTGATTGCTAAAACAGCACATGAGTTAAGAAAACATTTGAAAGCTCTTGAATCATTTTGTCAGGAAGTTGGGATGCAAGTGAATACTAGTAAAACCAAAATTATGATATTCTCTCTGAGAAGGAAAAAACAGCAAATTAGCTTTATCTTTGAGGGCAATCCGCTGGAAATTGTAGATGAATACAAATACCTTGGGCTAGATTTTCACTATAAGCTCAGTTGGGAAACTTGTAGAGCAAAAAGGATCCAAGGAGGCTGGAAAGCGCTCTACTCTCTACAAAACAGATGTAGAAATGCTGAGCTATGGGATTGGAAAACCAAGAGAACGTTGTTTGGCTTACTTGTGACCCCGGTGGTTCTATATGGGTGCGAAATTTGGGGCAGCAGCATGTCAGATCAGAAATGGAGGCAAGTGGAAAGAATTCAAAAGCATCTAATTGTTAGCAGCCTTAAACTCAAAACCACGATACCTTATGAGATTTTACTAGCGGAGTCAGGCACCTTTCCCTTGGAGGCTTTCGCGATGATTCGGTTACTATGTTACCTTCAAAAGGTTCAAAACATGGACGACCATCGGTGGCCTAAGCTAATCGTAAAAGAAAAGTTGGATAGAAGAAGGAATACATGGATGAAACAAAACAAAAAATGGATGGAAAAGTGGGGTGTGAATATGCAAGATTGTCCAAGTTCAAATGAAGAAATAAAAAAATATGTGAAACAAAAATTCAAAAAAGCTTTATGGACAAAACAATCAGGGCGAAAAAAAGACTATTATATCAAAGAATTCAATCCTAAGGGGGACCATGATGAAAAGGCATATATAGGAGCAAATATTAAATGGAGAGCAAAGATGTTGATAGCTCAACTCCGAACTAGCTCACATCGTCTTAGATGTGAGACGGGCAGATGGATGGTTCCTAAAGAAGAGTGGGAAGAAAGAATATGTCGTTTTTGCGACATGGGATTAGTGGAGACAGAGTGGCACTTTGTTATGGAGTGCTCAGCATACAAAGATATTCGGGTCACTTATGGGGACATCTTACAAGTGGACAACTTAAATACCTTGTTTGAGGAGGAAAGGTTGGTCAAATCTGCAAATTACATCATCAAAATTCACTGTCGTAGAGCTAATCTCGAGCGAAGATCTCAGGCTGTTTAGGGTCTTCTCTTTTCGGTGGTGGTCTTGTGCTGTTCCTGGGTCCCATAGGCTGCTGTGGCCTCGTGGACGTTATTAAAATATTTCATTTCATTTCATTTAGAGTCTACTCATCTAGTTTTATCTATGAAATTGAAAAGATAGACTACAAATGAACTAAATATATGCAAGTGCAATAAATGAACTTATATATTTTTTTAACTGATCTACAACTATTGAACAAATAGAAGTAAATGGTGTCAAACCTTGTCATAATACTCAAGTGGCCTCTTATGCAATACTAGGCACAACCTTTTCATTAAGAGTTTGCACTCAAGTAAGATTGATTGCTATAATCTCTATCAAAAGGATAATCTATTTGGAGGTAAAAATAATATAATCACTAAGTAATAATCATGTAATAAAATGAGAAATACGAGTAATAGTAATATAATAAAAGTAATAATCTATTTTAACACTTTTTGATCAAAAATTAAACATAAAATTATTATTCATTGTTTCATCAATAACAGTTAAAAAATAATATCTAATAAAAAAAAGTACATGCAAATTTGAAACTAACCCTCTATTTTCCAAAGAACACAAAACAAACAGCATCTAAACTGGGCAGCCTTCAGTAGCCCTCTATTTGTATTATTAAGCATTGACAAATTAAACATAAAATTATTCAAAGATATCAAGTTTCCACATTTCATAATGATTATACAACAAATTTCTGGATTTGATTGCATAATTTTTTTTAATTTTTTGCTTCAACGTTTCAGATCACACTCCTGATCCGAAATCAGAATGAAAACAAAGAGCTGAATTTAAATAAAATAAATTAAATGTGAATTTCAAACTAACCCCGTAATTTCCAAAAAACACAAAACAAACAGCATCTAAACTGGGCAGCCTTCGGTTGCCCTCTATTTGTATTATTTCGCATTGACTTTTTAAAAAATAAAAATAAATAAACCAACAGCATCTAAACTGGAATCTACATGATTGGCGGTCCAAGTTGTCCGCCGGATGTCGTAAGTTTGAAACGAGAAACGTAAACATCCTTTTTATATTCCCAGAAATTCGAAGGCCCGTTAAATAATAAAATTGTGAAAGAGTAGAAATTTTGAGATGTCCACATCATGTTGAATGGATTATGAAGAGTTCGATTACTTATCACGTTTTGTCCATTGACTACAGGCTTTCCCAAATATTAAACGGAATAAACCCATCAATACTTGCACGTGCATTCAATATTTTATTTATCTTTTCCCTACAATATTAACCATGCTGTGAAAAAACAATCAGACACTAATGATGAAGGGATGTTGGATACATCTTTCATAGATCTCCACGGCTAAAGCATACACTCCAAAATCAAATGACCACCAAAACAGTCTAAAATCTCTGTGAAATTGGATTCAATGAAGCGACTTGTAAGTTCAGCTCTAGCTGATAGAAAGAAAAAAAACAAAGAGAGGGGTAAAGAGTTCAGTTCTAGCTGATATAATACATGGGATTGGGAATCTTAAAAGTGCGAGAGCCCACAGAAGTTCCAGTTATGTCACTCCACTGGTCGCCCACATTTCCCAAAATGCGATAACCTTTCTTCTCAAGCAGTCCCCTCTTCTCCGACTTGTACACCACTGCTGTCGTTCCCTGCTCGCTCGTACCCCTGCAATAAAAACACGTCGCCATTAAACAATGAAAAAGTACGCTTTCCCAGTTGCAACAGACCCATTATAAACTTTAACAACGCACCTCATAATTATGCCTGCCCATTGTTTGTAACCGGCTCTCTTAAGGTTCTTCGTTGTGACCTCGCGATACTCTTCGTCTCTTCCGGTGATGAAGAAGATTTTGACGCCCTTCACCAACAAAGCGTTGTACAGCTGCAAAGAGGACGGCAACACAGGGCCCGTTCCTTCCTCTACCCATGCGTTGAACGCCGTAGAATTGTAAACCTCTCCCCTGCAAAAGACATGCAAACTCTGTGACTCAAGCAGCTGTGCAACTGAATACAGATGAATAAAAAACCAAGAACTTCCATACCCATATTGGTGGTTTCTGTAGTAGGGCAGATTGGATAATGTGGTTTCGTCTGTGTCAAAAACCCAAGCATCCTTGCCGTCGCCTTGTAACTTCAAATCGCTAACGTAAGCCAGGGCTTGTTCAATGGCTAGTTTGAAATCGAGCAGGTACTGCCCCCTTTCCATGTATTTCCCAACGTTGGAGACGCAGCGGGGAGGTACGATTTTCCAACCCCTGGCATTGTTACTCTCCACGTTGGTCCTCCAAGCAGAACACCCATTAACAGAATGCCTGCCCGCAGAGGCCTTGCTTCCCAACCCAAGGAGGATGAGGAGAATGAGAGGGAGAAGACTGCCTTTGGCCATTGCAACTCAATGCAAAAAAATCACAAGGCCGCAAATATTTCTTGGTCTCCTCTCAATGCATTTGCTCTCATATAAAGACTGGGAAACCTAATGTTATGCACGGAAAAGTCACATTCTATCTTGCCTCTTATCTCTGTATTCCGATAGGGCACGTGCTTTTTGACTAATTGCTCTGTCGAGAGATTTGTGTTAAAAGAAAATAAATATACAGAGACCTGGCATTGTCCCTCAGGCTTGACAGTTTGTTGTTTCTTCCGTGTATTTCACGCATTCAGAGCATCAATTAAACTTTTGGTGTGACATGTAAAGCTTTTGTGATTGTACTGATTAAAGATAGGGATCTCTAAGAGAATTGAATGGACATGACTAAAACGCCTTTCCTTTTTCAATTACGGTTTGTAAATAGGTGGGTTTATGTAAAAGTAATGCATATAAAGAATAAATTACATGCCGTGGGGTCTGTAATCCAGACTACATTTTAGTTTAGTACAGTAAAAGTGATTTCAATCAAATCGCTCTGACCGGGATGAAAGGAACATCTGCATTGAAAAATTATATTTGTGTTCTATATGGAGCGTCGGTAGCGACCACGAGAATCATTGAAATGACATGATGTGAGAGAAAGTGACTAGAATAGCTTTTTATTCACTTATTGTTTACATTTGGCTGCAGCCCATGAAGTACTATAACAGTGTCTTTATCTTTTAGTTATTGTTATTATTATTTATTGAAAAATGTGCTTAGATTTAATGGGTTAGATTGAATTAATTTTGTTTTTCCATTCATATTAAGAAGTTAGCATAAAACAATTATATTTTATTTTGTAAGGAATTAAATGAAGTTATTTTAAGGTCTCATTTTGCAGGTAAGTAGTTCATAGTGTTAGTTTTCAAAAAGTATTATGTTTTTTAATATTATATTTTATTTATTTTACTAATCAATGTGGATTTATTATACTTTAATTTTAAACATTATAAAATGATAAATTATCTCAATTTTATTTTAAAAAGCATTATAATCTATATAACTATCCTTGTTATAAAATAATAATTTCAATATATACAATAAGACAAACATATTACCACAAAAATAATGTTTTGAATTTATTGTTAATAAGAATTTAAAATTAATAATAGACAAAATATTCAATTAAAAATAATGTAAAACATATGCACAATAAATTTTTTTGAGTTAATAATGCAATTCAATTTTAAAAAGTATGGAGATATTTTATTTCTAGTGAAAGTTATGCATTATGACAACATGTCACTTAACAAAAATAATAGAACAAAATATTATTGCAACAAATTAAAAATGAAAGAAATAATTCTTTAAAAAAGGTATCAATGTAATCTACATTAAAAAAGTGTCACAATTCGCTAGTTGGTGTTGTCTCTACATTTTTTATTGGAAAGAAGCCATTTTATTAATAATAAATACAAGAACAGATTATAAAGAAATAGTTAGTTGAAGCTAAGTAGAACAACATACAAGCAAGACATCATAACTTAAAGAAAGTCAAACAAGGTTGATCAAAAACCATCACAAACACAAATGATTAATTGTTGATGCTACCCTCCATTCTAAACCAAATAAAATGGACAAGTGAAGCATCATCTTCTACTCTTTTTCTTTCAAGCACTTGTTTCTTGAAAATTGTTGGCTACCTTCCATCTCCCAGCTCATAATGTGCATGACTATGCTACCGGTTGAAAGCTCAAATAATGCATGGTTGTGCTATAGATGACTGCAATGGGAAACACCCACTGATTGGCAGCTAGTAACTTGTTCAGATATGGAAACAAGCTCATCATGGACAAACATATATGCCAAACTAAAACATGCAATTCCAAATCCCATGAAGAAGATCAATAGCTGAATCTACTTCCATGAAGATCAATAGTTGAATCTATTTCCAGCCTAGAATCTACATCCATCATGTCTGCTCCATTGCACTTTGTGGCTTCAAGCTGCTGTAAAATCTGATCATTCCTACTCTGAAGATCATTAGGTTACGCATTTTCCATTAAGATCAAAAGCGGTATTTGAAGATCCATTAATAGTGGTAATTTTGTGTAGCCGAAGAAAAATGTTGTGTAAGTTCTTGTTTGGATCAATGGAAGGTTGAGTACTTTGCAGATTAACTATTTGGAAGGACAACTCAACACAAATCATTTGTAGTTCTATTTAAGGGGGGAGGATGGTGTTAGAGAACACAACAAGACTATGAAGTTTCCAGAGAAATTTAAGAATCACTCATCTACAAGAGTGGACTAAAATATCAAAAGCAGGAGATGCACCCAAGAGGGCTAGTTTCCAAGTCTAGGATCAAGGAAACATAGTAGGTAGAGAGGTGAACATCAAGCACCATAAGTTATGAGAATGGATGCAAGACCAAAAATCATGCTTTATGGATTCTATTCTAGCATAAAAAGT
>VDFB02352912.1:0-63940 GCA_007258455.2 Sequoia sempervirens
AGAGGAGAAATCAAATCTAATGTCACACTCCTTAATTAATTATCTTTAAAATTTAAAATAAAAGTTGTTTTAAAATCAGATGTGTTATTTAATGTTAAAAATAAAATAAATATTTTTTTCTTCAAAATATTTAGGATAAATAAATAAATAATGCAAATATCTTAAATTTATTTTAGATAATGAGTTGGGATTAAAAATGACATTGGAATAAATGTATGTAATAAAATAAAATAAATCAATGATACTTAATTCTAAGTTTTTTCGTTAACACGTGAAATGAAAAATGACCTTGTAAAACTCTAATTCTAGAAGGTTCCAAAAAGCTTGTTATAAGCAAGTGGGATGTATGTAGACAGTGGTGTATTATGAGAGTCTGATAGCGATCGTGGTGTCTCTTGATTTCTAGTGGCGATACTCCTGTGAGAAACTTGCTCTACAAGTATATTGTAATCTTTTGATTTCTAAATAATATATTGGGTGGCTTTTGGAGTGTGGGGTTTTTCTCCCGAAAGGGTTTTCCCCACGTAAATTATTGTGTTGTGGTATGCATGATACTTGTGTTTATTTTTGTTTAAGTTTTGTAACTATTAAAGATCTATAAAAGTTTTGCATTATTCTCCTCTCAAGGTTATTGTAGGAAGTTGTTTTGTTACCTTAGCTTCCTTACAAGTGGTATCAAAGCTTGATCACCTTTGGTTTCAGTTGTGGATTGTTGGGTTTTTTGAACTAATCCAGATTTGAGTGGGAGCTTGTGCAGAAGACACTTTGTGATCTTTTTGCATGAATTTTCAGATGGCAAGTTCATCAGGGAGAATAGAGGTGGATAAATTTTTTGGAAATAATTTTGAGATGTGGAAGTTAAAGATGGAGGATCTGTTGATAGATCAAGATCTGTGGGATATTATTGATGAGAATGTTTCAAGGCCTACAGATCCTACTCAAGTTGCTCAACATGATGTTATGGATCGTAAAGACAAAGGTCTAATTAGATTATGCTTGGAAAACTCTATTTTGATTAATGTCCATGAAGAGACCTTTGCACAAAAACTATGGAATAAGCTTGGTGAGATGTATCAGGCCAAATCTTTAATGAACAAGATTTTCTTGAGGAAGAAGTTGTATTCCTTGAGAATGGAAGAGGACAGACGAATCACAAACCACCTAGAAGCATTCAATATGTTGGTGGCTCAATTGGCATCAGTTGATGCCAAAATGGATGAGGAGGAGAAACGTCAGATCTTGCTTTGTTCTTTACCTAATTCATGGGATTCTCTTGTTATGGTTATTAGGAGTACTTTTGTTATATTGAAGATTGAAGATGTGGTGGGTTCTTTGCTTTATGAAGAGATGAAGAGGAAGGTATCCATCGATGCCAAGGAGGCCCTAAATGTTCATGGAAGACTTGAGGAAAAAGGAAAGAAGAATAAGAAGCGTGACAAATCCAAGTCCAAGGGGAGATCTCATTACATAGTTTTTTACTAGAAGCATTCTCATTCATTAAAATGGATTACAAAAATATCACACATCTTTAATTTGCAACATGTTTGAAAAGAGGTGGTGTCTATTACACCATTTAGGAGCTTGCTAGGTAGATGGATTCTCCCTTACTCAAATGCTTTTTATAGAGTCAACAATATTATATGTAGAAAAAAATAACACATGTATGACTTGTTGATGTCATGTCATGTCAAGTTGCTAAGTGGATGATGTGTTGGCATTCATTGATGTGGTTGTGCTAATTTTTATTTTGTTGGAATAGTGGATATGGTTAATGATGCTATGGTAGTACAAGATCAAGTGGAGGACCATGTCAATGTCACCTTCACCAAAGTTGGCTATCCCTGCTCAAACTTGTTCCCTTCTAGCGATTTGATCTTGTTGCTCAAGAGAGCAAAGTTGGTTGGTTGTGAGAGGTAGAAAGGGGTTTGATTGAAATATTAGTTGCAAACTACTACTAATATCCAATTACTCTCACTCTATCCTAGGTCACTCTAGAGCATAATAGTTATGTGGATTTTACACTATGTGAATAGTTTGATGTCAAAGGATGTGTATTGGTTGAATTAAAAAGTTGAATGTTTTGGATGTGTTAAATGTGTTAACAATGTTGAATGTTATGTTGAAATGTTGAAGACATTGAACGTGTGGAATATGTTGAAAGTTGATATGTTGGATGTTGAAAATGTCCAATGAATGCTTTTGTGTTTCAATTTTTTATTTATTTTTTGTTTAGATAATAAATGCATGAAATCAATCAATCAATCTACACAAATCCTCTAAAAATCTAATAGGATACAACCATGCTACTTGTACAAAATAAATAAATAAATCTAATTCAATCTAGTTGCAAATAACAAATAATTATAGGTAATACTTTTTTTATGATTTTTTATAAATAAATGCATTCAATTAAACTAATTCAACTATGTCTTCTCAAGTAGATGTGAAAGGGGTATTTTCTTTCTTTCTTCTTTCTATTTTTTGTGGTTTAGGTTGTCTATGTTGTTGGTTGTTTAGTTGGGGTTCATGGTTGTGAACATTTTATTATGTTTTGGCTATGATTTTTTGTTTTTGTGCTTTATGTAAATGGTTTCAAGGCCCCTTCAAAATCTATTTTAGTTTCTTAATAAAAAACTAATTATGTCTTCTTGAATTTTTTTATTTTTCTATAAACACATAAAAAATTGACTTGTTCTCTAGAAATGCAACAATTAATTTAACAATTAATGAAAATACACTTTCCTTAGATAATTGGGACTTTGATTTTTTTTAAATCACATAAGAAGAAACACTTATGCAAAAACAAAGTATCTTTGTACAATTTTAAGTTTCATAAGATCTTGCGTGTCTATGTCCACTTATTATTTTCCTTGAACCCATCTAGAAGAAAAATCTCTTAAGTTGTTTACAAAGATTTTTCTAGATAGGGATAATACTCTTGGGAAAGCTAAGTCTTTAGGAATGGTATGCTTTAATGTATACTAGAGGACTTCAAGATTCTAAAAATAATAGAATTTAATTTTAATTGAAAATTAATGTTAGGATTGGGTGTTGTAGACCTTGCAAGTTTGGGAAAATATTGTATTTAATTCACATTGTAGTGTGATGTAAATATGGGGTCATATGGAAAAGGACATCCCACTTGAGAGGAATCTTGAGATTATTTGGGATGGCACACTATATGATGTGGAAGCATCGAATGTCCATGAACAATCTTGTGTCACCAAAAAGAGAGTTTCCCTATTTTATGTTGGTGTTGTTTTGTTTACAAGAGTAGAAGATCAAATTTCAAAGAATTTATATGTGTTCATGGTCAATTGATGATATCAACTTAAAGAAGAGCTAAAAGGGTATCCATATTTCTAGTTTGGGGAAGATCTAATGAAACTTAAACAACTTATGGAGTTGTGAAATTTCAGCCTGCATCTACACTTTGAGGAACTTTCGACCCTATCTAGATCCCCCTTGAATCCTCGCATTTTCCCTTGTCATCCAAAATCTTGCAAGGTCTCCTAAAGTAGAACCTTTAGTCTCATATGGATGCTTATTGGATCCCCGCTAAGCCCCTTGGACTTCTTTCTTTTGTTGAACCTCATATCTTGTGAAACTTCTCCACTCAACTAGATTTATCTGGTTCCCCCTTAGTTTCTCAAATCCCAATGCCTTTCATTTTCCCACAAGTTCACTTGCTCCTGAAGTTCTTGCAACTCAATGACCATCAATTCCCTGTATTCGTATGGCCCTCATTTCCTCACAAGGTCACCTTAGGTGGAACTTCTTGCATTCAAACCTATCCTAATGCCTATCGAAACCTTGCTATATCCACATGACCCCTACTTTCTCTCATGACTAAAGGAGAAAAGATTGTTGTGAAACTTATTAAGTGAACTGGATCTATCTCGATACCCCCTCAAATTTTCACAATACCTAGTTGAACTTGTTTTCCTTGCAATGCTTGTCAAAGAGGAGTTTTCCTTCGTTATGGAATTTTTCTTGCTAACCTGTGTATCTCCACAATGTCTTGATGGACATGAATTATCACATAAAGTGTTTAAGGTGAATACCCCTTAAATTTTTGCAATTGTCAACTAAGTGCAAATTTGATGCCAAAAACACCAAAGCAACAGTTATAATGACCTACACACATACTTCATGGATGAATTTTGGTGTGACATGTGTCCCATCATGATTAGACATGGGATGACCAACTTTTATCCATCTCAAGTGCTATAAGTATGGATTTTGAACTCATTTTGAGGAGCTTTTTTGTGAGGCCTTTTATAGGGAACTTTTGAGAGGTCTCCACAATGTTAGAGGGTTAGAGAGGTCTCCACAATGTTAGAGGGTTAGGGTCAAAAAAAATTAGTAGAAGCTAGAAAAAACTTGTTGGGTTAATGTTTGTGAAGTTATTGAAGGGAAATGAAGGTCCCAAAAATCCATCCGAGAACCAGAATATGCCTCTAGTATCTTTTTTTTTTTTGTGATACACACACATACAACTATGTCTTAAAGCATAAACAAACACAATTTAATTTCCATCACATTAACCCTTAAGGGAAAAATGTAGTTTTCATATCCATTAATATTTCAATAGCATAACAGCATGTAAAATAACAATTAAAGAATAGAAGAATAGACAAAAGAGAAAGAACATAGATATACATGTGGAAAACCCTTTTGAGTAAAAAACCCCATACTCCAACATCACAGATCAATTGTATTATCAACAACAAAACCAATTACAATACAATTAAAGATTCTATGCTCATGTAGGCTTGAACCAATGTATCTATTTGTAATAACATTGTTACAATACACTTGCAAGCTCACAACCTAAACTTGGAGATTACATCTTGCTCTTCTAGAGAAAATTTGGTAGCATAACCTCTGCAAAACAAAAAACTCTCTCTTAACTCCTCTGGCAAAACACTTGTATTTATAGAGTATATAGTGCCCAAGATAGAAGTTTCCTTAAACCCACACCCATGCATGAAAATGCAACAAGAAGGGCACTACATGCAACAACATGCAACAACATGCAACATGTACATGCAAAAAAACACTTGTCAAAAATCTAGGCATCCACATTCCAAGTTGACTCAACTAGGAATAGAAATTGCATCCATGCACAACTCCCTTACAAATAGAAACTTTCAATCTTGACTTTTCAAAGTGGGCGCTAACTTCCACAAAAGTAGGTACATGCCATAGTTAACTCAAAATTCCTTGACACATGTCACCTCCATGCAATTCTATTTTTTTTTACAAACTCCTCTCTCCAAATGAGCACCCAAGTGACCAGTGTCACTATGACACACCTCTATGAAGTAGGCATAAGCAACAATGCTTCAAATAAGTGTCATAGTGACAAGTGGCACTTTGTTGAGCTTCACACCTTGCATGTAGGATATATCTCTTCCTGACGAATCCCACAAAGTGTTATGACAACTATTATAGTTGGCAACTTAGGATATATCAATATTTTCATAAATATTTATCCCAAAAGTATTGGTAGACTCAAAGGTTGAGACACCTTAATCCCAATAGTTATAAGGCTTGAGAGCCAAGGTCAATTAAGGCACTTTAAATGAATGTATTCATGCACATGAATAAAGTGTTTGTTTTCTAATAAATGTGTTCTTTTATGAATTATGTATGTTTTGGTTGCATGATTGGGCAATTTGGTAAGACCCTTGGTCATGACTGCATCATTTGGTATCAAAGCCTGTTTGTTGTCCTCCAATAGGAATTAAAGTTGGATAGAAGGTACAAGGACATCCTCCATGGTGGAAGTGTGTAAAGGAAGTGAATAGGTGCATCTTCTAGGGTTCTTGTTCGGTAGAGGATAGGTAAGTGTGTGTGTATGTGAGTTTGTTGCAAAAAAGAATAAAATAGTGGGTTGTCCTCCAATAGAGGTTTAAGTTGGGTAGAGGGTAGATGTATGAGCAAGGGTTTTGTTGCAAGTGTGAGAGAAACCTATAGCTATAGAGGGCATAAGCTCTAAATGTTAGGTGTTATACTTGTAAGTGGGTGTGTGTGGATCATAGAAGTTGAGATTATGAAAGAAATTGTTTCTTGAAATAGAGTTGAGATGCCAAAATAAAGGCTTACTAAAGAAAGAAGTTGCAAAAAGAAGAATGAAGTGGGTAGTAGAAAAAGCTCACATGAAGAGGTTAGACATAGAAGTTGTCTCAAGAAAACCTAAAATATTTGTTGTAGAAGAGGATATTTTGTAACTACATAGGGTAGAATTTGAGGCACAAGAAGTTGAAATGGTATGTTTGTTTTAAGAAGTTTTGTTAGAATATTGTGAGAGATTTGTTGTAAAGAGAATTATGTAACTTTAGAGGGTTAATACACTAGAGACTAGAGAAACTGTTCCAAGTAGGATCTTGTAACTTTAAGGGGTTTATGAATCCCTGGAGGGTTTGCAAAATACTATAGATTTGTGAATATTTTTTGGTTTCAAGTAGAGTCTTGTAACTACAAAGGGTTGATACCTTAGAGTGGAAAAGATTGCTACAAGTCAAACTTGTAATTGTGGAGGGATGTGTATCTTTGAAGAAATTATAGATGAAAAGAAACATGTCTTCAAGAAAGAGGATGAGAAGAGTCATGAGAAGACTTATAAGAATCTTAATTTTAGAAGAACATCAAGAAAGAAGGTATGGAGTTATTTTTGAATAGTTGAAAAGAATCCAAGAAAAATGGATGCATTAGAAATTACTCAAAGTAGAGGGAAGGTTGTAGTAAGAAAATATGATAAAAGGTTAAATAAAAGTAGCTTGATAGAAAATGAAACGTATGATGTTGAAAGGAATAAAGGAAGGATAGATTGCTATCCTGAAGAGGGAGAAGAAATGGGGTCTCTCATGAAGTAAAGATATTTGAAAACAAGAAAATCCTCTGGAAAGAGGATAATGCAAGAAATGAAGAAAAGAAATGTTATATCCCTCAGATAGAAAGGGAAAGGGAAGAGAAACATGTGGGAGAATCCCGCACCTGGGTAGATGAAAGAAGACAAGAAAAGAGAAGAAACAATAGAAGAGAAGAAGATATGGGTTGGCTTGAAACCCATGTTTTAGATAATGATGATTTGGTTGTAGGGAATGCAATTGAAGAGAGAGTAGGAGAACAAGAAATTCTCAAGCAAGAGGATAGTGAATAAGAAATAAATAAAGCATATTTTGTGTGAGTGAGGAAAGAGGAAATACTCATGAAGGAGGATAATGAGAATAAGGATACACTAACATAGAAGTAGCAAAAAAGTGAATAAAATAGAGAAAATAAATAAAAGGTTCATAAAATGGATGTTGAGATTCCCATGTTTGATGAAGAAGTTGGTGAAGATTGAAAAGACTCCTTGTTGAAAGTATAGAGAGATTCTTCGAAGGAGAAGAAATGTTGAATGAGTGTAAGGAAGTGATCAAGAAAGGGCAGATGGGAGAAGATGAATCCCATGGTGATGTTGGCATTACTTTATGTGTAGTAGGAAAGGAAGGGACATTAGAGTGTCACGATGATGACATTGATGGAGAGATCCTCATGTCAAAGAATGAAGAAAGAAGGAAAGAGAAGGTAGCTAAAATATGCCTTGTTGAAGGTATAAAGATAGAGGATGGAGATATTGCAAGAGCAAAAGAACTTGTTCTAGTAGCAGAGAAGGACATAATGAAGGAAGAGTTAATAGTTAATCCTTTTCTTTTTTATTGATATTGATGTCAAGTTACATGTAGATGAAGTGTTAAGAATAGATGAAAGTGAAGAAAGAGAGGTGAGTGCAACAAAGGACACATTTGATCTCCATAGCACATATTTGTACTTGGATGCTATATATGATGGCATAGATGAAATAGGGAGAGGAGAAGATATTTGGTAGAAGAGGTTGGAGCATAATGGGTCAAGTATCACAAGAGGAAGAAGAGAAGCTAAGAAAGGTGAGAAGATGAAAATTATTGAATGGAGAAGAATTTGGAGAAGTAGGTCATACTATGGTGGGTTCAATCCAACAAGAGAAAAGAGGAGAGAAAATTGCAATTGGAGGAGGTGGTTGATCTCTATAGTGGACATAGGTCCACATGAGAAGAAAGAGGAGTGAGGAGCAAAGTAATGTTGAAAGAAAAGAATAAAATAAGAAATTTAAGGATACTTATCACAATATTGGAGTTTATTGCAAGTTGTCTTCAACTTGGAAGATTAGTTCTACTACTCAACTCTATTTTTGAGCTATGCTCACAAACTTCTTACTTAATGTGTCTCATGCAAGAGCATTTGGGTCCATGAACAATCTTGTGTCACCAAAAAGAGATTTTCCATATTTTTATTGGTGTTGTTTTGTTTGCAGGAGTAGAAGATCAAATTTTATGTGTTCATGGCCAAATGATGATATCATCTTGAAGAAGAGTTAAAAGGGTATCTAGATTTTCAGTTTGGGGAGATCTAATGAAAAATTGAACAACTTATGGAGTTACATAATTTCAACCTCCATCTACACTTTAAGGAACTTTTAACCCTATATAGATCCCCATTGAAACTCCACATTTCCCCTTGTCATCGAAAATAAATCCCACAAGGTTTCCTAAAGTGGAACCTTTAGTCTAATCCAAATGCCTATTGGATCCTCGATAAGCCCCTTGGACTTCTTTCTTTTGTCAAACCCTATCACCTATTGAACTTCTCTACTCAACCAAGTTTTCCCAGTCCTCCTTGAATTTCCCACAATCCTAATACCTTCCATTTTCCTACAAGTTCACTTGTCCCTTAGGTTCTTGCATCTCAATGACCATTATTGTGATGGCCCTCGTTCTCTTGCAGGGTCACCTTAGGTGGAACTTCTCCTTGCATACTGACCCATCTCGATGCCTATCGAAACCCCCACTATATCCACATGACCCCTACTTACCCGTATGATTGAAGGTGAAAAGTTTATTGTGAAACTTATTAAGTTGTCTGGATCTGTCCTAAATACCCCTCAACTTTTTGCAATATCCAATTGAACTTGTTTTCCCTACAATGCTTTTCAAAGTGGAGCTTTCCTTCATTATGGATTCCGTCCTATTGACCTACATATCTCTACAATGCTTTGATGGACACGAATTCCCTGCATAATTTTTTTAAAGGTGAATACCCCTCGGATTTCTGCAATTGTCTCTTAAGTGCGAATTTGACACCAAAATTACCAAAGAGATGGTTACAATGGCCCGCATATAGACTTCATGGATGAATTTGGGTGTGAAACGTGTCCCATCATGCTTGGAAGTGGGATGGGCGACCTTTCTCCATTTCAATTACTATAAGTATGGGTATTGATCTCATTTTGAGGATATTTTTCGTGGGGCCTTTTGAAGGGAACTTCTTAGAGAAGTATCCACAATGTAAGAGGGTTAAGGTTAGACAAAATTAGCAAAAGCTAGAGAAATATTGTTAGGTTCATGTTTTTGAAGTCGTAAGGCTTGAGAGCTAAGGCCAATGAAGGTACTATAGATGAATGTATTCTTGCACATGAATAAATTGTTTATTTTATGATAAATGTGTTCTTTTGTGAACTGTGTATGTTTTGGCTACATGACTGGGCAATCTAGTAAGACCCCTTTGTCATGACTACATCACTATACCACTTGGAAATTATATTATGGCATATAAATATGACCTATAAGAGCATCTTGTAAGAAGTTTGAATAGTTTAAAATAGAGCACCCAAGTTTGGTGGATGGAATTGATGAGATTGAGAGTTATATACTATATTTAGTAGGTTGACCCATCATGATGTAGAAGCATCTCAAAGCTCATACAATCTTGCACCACCACAAAAAAAAATTCTTTCATACTTTTTTGCAGGTTTCTTATTTTCATATATTTTGTAGTCTTAGTGCAAATCCATTTTCTAGTTGTAGCCTTCTAGTTGTCTACACAAAACTATAACCAAGATCCTTTTGTGTGGTGCCATAGTGTTGAAGCTTCAATAAGATAATAAAAGTATATAAAAGGGACCTTGGGCATGCCCATGTGTCCTTATATATATATTTAAGTTGTGGCGTGTTCTTATTGAAAAAAGGGCCCCATTTAGATTGTGTGCCAATGTATTTGAATTTTATGCTAAATTATAAAGTTTCCTAATTAAACATTGGTCCTATGGAATTTTGCATTATCATGCTTTCATCAACACAAACATTTTATATTAAGTATCCCTATAAAAGGGTGAAAAATCAATTGTAGCAATGCAACCAAAGGAGAGATGGAGCACATTTAAGATCATACATTGTAAAAGACTGTAACCATTGGCATATACTCATTTTGATATATGGATTGGTTATAACTTATGTCATATGAAATCTATATAATATGATATTCTACACCATCTTATTATTCATTCCTTTCTTAAGAATTAAGCTTTTGTTGTGTACTCTTACATTAGGTCTTCAAATTATGTATTTGTGTTGCATGAATATATTATCTTTCATTAGACCCTTTATCTATGACTTCATCAAATGGTATCAAAGCCTAGTTTATAGGTCATTGAAGGGTGAGTGGTAACCCTATAGATAAATTATTATGTGTTGTCACATTACAAATGTTCCATAGAGGGAAATGGATCGCATAAGAAGAGGCAAGAATCAAAGAGGATAACATGATAATGAATTGGTTGATATGTTGAGTACAAACAAATCTTAAGGCCCTTAAGATTGCACAAAGGGGAGGAATGATCATAGGTGAATATGTTGATGATGATGAGAGACCAAATTATAAACCACACACCAAAGATCCTTCAAGTTATGATAATGAACTAAGTCAAGAGGATAAACTTTCTATGTAAATGGTGAGCACAAGAAGTAAGAAAAAAAATGATCTCCATTGTCATTCAAGAAGTTTGAATCCTAAATATCTACTAGATTAGATCAACGATATTGAGAGGTATTTTTTATTTGATTCTATGGAAGACCCTAAGAGAGTCAAGTATTGTATCACCAAGTTGAAGGGATAGATTGAATTGTGTAGGGAGTATGTGTAAACATACTAGTTTAGGAGGAACAAGTTGAAAATCTCTAATTAGGATCAAATGGTGAGAAAATTGAAGGTTAATATTACCTACCAATTACAATTTGGACTTATTCAATAAGTTCAATAACTTGTGTACAATGAGAGTTATCTATGAAGAAATACATTGAGGAGTTTGATTACCTTAGTTTTCATGTAGGTCATCTTAAAGATGATGTAGAAAAGGTATATTCTTATTTGAATGGTTTACATATTGCAATCCAAGATTAGATAAGTTTGTCTCTAATTGATTTTATGAAGGATACATATCAACTCATGCTAAGGGTAAAGGAGAGGTTGTTTTGCAAGTAGTATAGAGTGGAAAGTAAGGGCAGGAGTGAAAAATGAAAGCAAAACAACAAGGGTATGTGTAATGATTGACCATAGATTTCAACGATGACATACAAGGCTTTGACAAGGATAAAAATTCCAAGAAGAAAGAAGGTAAAGGAAAATGAAGTTATTTTAAAAAATGGTACCTATTTCAAATTTGGTGAATTGGGACATTAGGCATTTGAGAGTATAAATATCACATGAGAACAAGGCTATACTAAGAAAATAGTGAAAGTTTCACAAGGGGATGAAAAGTCAAAAAAATAAGTAAGAAAGTGAACCTGAAAGGTGGAGATAAGTTGATGTTGCATAGTTTTTTACTCAAATTTTATAAGGGCAAAAGGAACCATGGTTAAGGGAAAATGTTTCTCAAAATATGTAAATCTAGAGGAAAGTGTTGTGGATGGCTATATATAAAGAAAGAATTGATAACTTAGTGTAAATATAAATGGTAGAGGAAATGGGATTGAAATTAATATCACATCCTAACCCTTACTATGCTTCATAGTGTAGAAGGGTTAGCAGATGGTTGTGGTTGAAATTAGAGGATATTCTAATTAAATTGTGATGTGATACCTATGAATTATTGGCATGTATTGTTAGGTAGACCATGGAAATATGATTCATGTGTTATCCATAATGGGAGGAAGATCCCTTTCACCATTTCCAAGGGTGGACAATATTTTGTGATGTAGCCAATAAAGGTCAAGGAAGAATCCATAGAAAGCAATGTAATGTTCTTGAAAACTATTTTTTTTCTCAAAGAGGTTGAAAAATTGTAGGAATATTGTTAGTTAAGCTTGCATAGTAGTGGAGAAAGACAATTTGAGTAGTTCCAAGGAGCCAAAAGTGGAGGCAATAATGAAGGAATTTGAGGACATCATGGATAGTTTAATACCTAAAGAATTGTCAAAAATGTGCAATATTTCACATTATGCAAATTTGATCTTCAAAGATCAAATTTACCTATTAAGGCACCACATAAGATGACTCTTATATGAGTGTTGATATGAACAAACAAGTGGAAGAATTGTTGGAAAGAAGTCTAACCAGGAAGAGTACGAGCCACTAAATTATACTTGTAGCAATTAGACCAAATAAGAGAGTAGAATGGAATATGTGTATACTCTTCCATTCTATCAATAAGATAACCATGAAGTATAGGGTTATGTTATACGCAAGGATGATCTAATGGATTATTTGAGTGGAGTATGTTAGTTTTCTAAAACTAATCTCAAGAATGGCTATCATCAAATCATTTTTTTTGAAAGAGATGAATGGAAGACAAATTTTCAAAGCAAGGATGAGTAAAATTAATAGTTGGTCATGCCACTTGGGTTGACCAATGTACAAAGTACCCTTATGAGGTTAATGAATGAATTATTGAAAATATTCTTTGGTAAGTTTGTAGTTGTTTATTTGGATGATATTTTAGTGTTTAGAAAGACAAAAGAGGAACATCTTATACACCTACAATAGGTTTTAACATATATGAGGAAGGATAAGATATGTGTAAACCTAAAGAAATATAATTTCATGTAGAAGTGGTTCGTTTTCAAGTGGGATTTGTGATTTTAAAATGGATTTTGAATGGACCTTATGAAGGCTCGAGCAATTATTGGTGATTGGCATGACAAAATGCAATAGAGGTTAGAAGTTTCGATGGTTTGACAAGTTTCTTCATGAATTTTAGAAAAAAATATTAATGGGATATATACTCCTCTTACACACTACATAAGGAAAGAAGGGTTTGAGTGGATAATTGTTACTAATAAGAGTCTTTAAATCTTGAAAAATTATATAATAAAAGACTTGGTGTTGGCAATTTAGACTTTGAGAAAAAAATTAAAGTTGATCATGATGCCAATGATAAAGACATTAGTGCTCTATTGAATCAATAGGTCAATCACATTGCTTGTTTTAGTGAAAATTTGAATGAATTTGTTTTCATATTGGTAAAAAATAGGATTAAAGAGCCCGTAACCTATATATAAAAATGTCATATAGGTAGATAGTTTGAGTCTCATGAGGAGTGAAACTAAAATATAAGAATAAAACATAAACAACATAATCTGAAACATAGGACCAAGGAGTAATACAAAACACAACAAGGAGATAGCCCAAAGCCATTAGAACAACTTAAGATAAAGAGACTAGTGGGCTACCAACTTCTACAAACCACTAGCTACTTTTCATTCAATGTGAATGAATTCAAGTTTCTCCATGAAAGAGACCTCCTTAGGAACCTTTCCCTTGCCATCAAGTTTTTCCTTCAGATTGTTGTCTTTTCAATCCATGCTCTTAGCCCTAGTTCTTTTGGCTAAACGTTTTAGCACTTCCCCTTTCCAATTTTGAAGCTTGAATTGTAAGATGTAAATTCTAATGTCAATTTTTTAAACTATTTCTTTGTTGAATGCCACCAATTCATTAATGTTATTTCTTATTTATTTCTATTTTTGCATTAATTCATCCATGACTTGTTCAAGATTCTCCCATTTGTTGAAATTTGTATCAAAATATCCAACCTCTTCCCAAATTCCTTCGCCCACCTCATCACTTTTCTACTCTTTGTTGCATTTTTACAATTTAATTTCTATTATTTATATTTGTTTCTTGACTATGAGTTGTTGGGAAAACATCCATCTCAAAACATTATTGTGTAACTACATATTTTATTTTTGTTTCCCAAATTTCTCCTTCATGATAGAACAATCTTATCAATTTCCTTTTAAAGGTTCCTCTTTTTGAGTTGGGGATTTAGAACCTCCCATAGAATAAGAATTTGGGTCCACTTTTTAAGGGGTGTCAAAAGTGGAATGGTTCACTAGAGAGATGGTGGATTTATCAAGGGACATGGAAGAAGTGGGGCTCAGGGTAATCCATTATTTTCTTGGTAAAACCTTAGGGTGGATAGTACACATATCCTTAACATTATTAAGAGAGATATCAGTTGTGCTAGAATTTCTAGAGCTATTCTTGTCAATGGTTGTGCCCTTATCCAAATGAAGCTGAGGATTGATGGAATGTGAGGGTTCAAGATATGGATAAGGCATAATAATTTTCACTGTTTAGGTGGTATTCTATTTTCCAACCATAGAGATCTTAGGTTTACTTTTTGAAGGGCCTACAAAAGACTCATGAGAGGGACAAGGGAGGAATCATATATTGTGGGGAATGAATCTAAGTTAAGGTGTATAGTATATGATCAATAATTTTATATTGTTCAATCTTTATATAAATGGAGACATTATCATTTACTAAAGGAGTTTATTCTATATGTTGATCCTAAAGCATTGGGATTCATTAATAGTCAAAAAAAGTTGAACCAAACCCATATGAGGTGGGTGGTTATTCAACATGGTAATTATTTTATTTTTAAGCATGGGCTTGATATAAAAACAAAGTTGTAGGTTCTTTGAGTAGAAGACAAGAATTATTGTCTATCATGACATTTAAATTAGATAGAATGTATGTGATAAGGGATTTGCATGCAATAGATCAATAATTTACATATGCATGGAGCCTTCGGTTGAGGGTAAATGTTCATTTGAATATTATTTTGTTCAATAAGTTTATATTTTTGGAAGAACATAATTATGTATATCATAGACTTCACTTAGAGAGAACCTCATCAAGGAACTACATAGTGGAGGACTTGGAGGATACTTTGGTGTGGATAGGATATTAGTTATGTTGGAGTAAAAGTATTAATGGATGTTATTGCATTAAAATCTTAAAATATTTACTGAAAGATGCATAATTTATCAAGTTGCAAAAGTAGTTGATCAAAATAAAAAAAATTACAAGCTATTGCCAATATCAAAGAAGGCTTGGGAAGAATTTTCTATTCATTTTTTCCTTAGATTGCCACAAAAATAGATTGGTAAATTTTATATCTTTATATTTGTAGAAAATATTTAAAAAATAGCACACTTCAATCTTGTTAAAATTTGAATGATTTATCTAAAAAAAATTATTTATTCTTCAAAGAAATAGTTAGGTTATATAGGTTGCTAAAGAGAATCATTACAACCAATGACACTAAGTTTTTTAGCATTTTTGGTGTATATTCTAGAAGAATTTGGGCACAAAGTTGACTTATAGTTATAAATACCATTTATAGATAGTTGGTCAACTTGAGGCTATCAATAGGAGTATCATTAATCTATTAAGTTTGGTAGGGGATAAATATACATAGTGGGATACCATAGTGGCACAAAATAAATCTACCTTCAATAAATTAGTGAATTGGTCTATAGGCAATAAATAATTATAGATTATTTATGGGACATTTCCTAATAGTGCTATAGATCTATTAAAGATTTAATATTATATATATTAGTGCAAAGGCATACAACTTTGCACAACACTTGAAGGAAGTGCATGCACAAGTAAAGAAATAATTGTAAATGAGTACCAACAAATATAAAGTTCATATAAATAAACATTGAAGAGAAAATGATTACTCATGGATATTTGAAAAAATTTCCTAGAGGGACATATAATAAACTAAAACCCAAGAAGATTGGTCCTTGTATAATTTTCTTAGTTTTTCTAAGTATGCTTATAAACTTGAGTTACTTGAGGGTTTGGATATCTTACAAATATTCACTGTACTTGATCTATATTCATATCCTAGAATTGAGGATGCTTTTCATGGAATACTATTGACATGCTAGCTTATTTGGAAGGAAAATGACTAAGAACTAGAAGAGAATCAATATTACATATTTTAGATATGTGAGCAAATAAGAATGTCAAGAGAAAGGAATAAAAAGAATTTTTTGTCATATGGAAAGGGAAGGGATTAGAAGAAGATATATGAATTTATAAAAACAAATTAGGTTGGCTTGGCTGGTTGAAGCAATCTTCCTCACTTCTTTAATTTTGAGCACTCAACTCAAGGTTTGTACAATCTTTCATCACACAAAAAATACTTCTTAATATTTATTTTTCTTTTCCCAAGATTTTTTTATTATTTTAGATATTTTTTTATTATTTTAGATGTTTTTTTCATGCCACAAATATGTTTTATAGATGTAATCTTCTAGCTATTCACAAGAGCTACAATCAATCATCATTTTGTATGGTGCCATATATTATTGTTGAAGTATATAAAAGATAATTAGAATATTTGAAAGGGACCTTGAGCATGTCCATGAGTCCTAATTTGTATTTTGTTACTTACTATAAGTTGTGGTGTGTTGTTTTTGTAAAAGAGGCCTCATTTAGACTATGTGTGGGTGTATTTAAATTTTGCACCAATTTCTAAGGTCGCCTAATTAAGTATTGATCCTAAAAAGGTTCATATTATGATGTTTTAGATGGTACTACATCAAGTATCCCTATAAAAATATTATGACTCAAATAAAGGAAGTCAATAAAGTGGGGAGATAGAGCATATTTAGGATTAGAAATTAGAAAGGATGGTAAATCTTGGCATATACTCTGATATATAGATAAATTGTAACTTCTATCATACATACATATATATATATATGTCATTTTATTCATTTTTTCTTAATATAAGTACTTTTGCATTGGGTTTTCAATTTTTATATATATGTTGCACAAATAGATTGTGTTTCATTATACCCTTATCACATTACATCATGAGAGGGTGTTAGAATTGAGAAAACCAATTTGGACACTCAAATTATCCTCCTAATTTTGGCCAAGGTATTATAAATCATTGGTGGTTTATTGATTTATTATTTTCTTATATATTAGATACTTATATTTTATCTTTCATTATTTTGTTAAAATCAAGTATAATCTATTAAATTCAAGCCAAAATAGAGTGGTTGAAGATCACTTATTTCTTGTATTGAATTGCAAATATTTCATGATTGTGTTATAATATTCTATCTAAATAATACATAAAGTATGATTTGGAGGTTGAGTTTTTCCTAAAAGAGTTTTCCTAGTGTATTTGTTGTATTATTTTTTATATTTGAACTTATTTGTGTCAATTATATCATCAAGTTAATATATGATCTACCTAGTTTCCTTTCATTTGGTATCATCACTTGGTATTAGCTTGAATATGGGTACGCTCTCCTAGTGTTGGTATTAATCCTTATTTTACTGCTCGAGCTCTATATAGGGTGATCTTATGCTTTGTGTAGAAGATGGAAAATATAAATATGGAGACTATAAGATTTAATGGCCCTAGCATTGAGCTTTGGAATCTCAAAATAGAGGAATCCTTGTAGATTGTGATCTATGGATTATAGATTCTAGTAATGAAGCCATTGTTATGAAAGACAAAGACTAGGTATTGATAATAAAAAAATATAAGATTGTTGTGACTATACCTTTCTAATTGAAATATCTTAAATATATTTGGAGAAACCATTACCAAGAACCTTTGGAAGAAGTAAATAAATTTTTACTTTACAAAATCCCTTTTAAATAATCTTTTAATATAGAATAAATTGTATTCTTTAAGGTTGAGTGATGTAAATTATGTGATAGATTACTTTAATTCATTCAAAATTATTTTTAATTAGTTGACATTGGTTGATGTCAAGTTCAATGAGGAAGAACTACTACCTTGTTATATTCATTGCTAGAGTTGTGAATATGTGATACAACCCTGTGATGGTGATTGGTAGTATTGTGTCTAAGTTGAAGCTTGATGAGGTGGTTGATACCTTATTGTTGAAATAAATCAAGATTTTTTTAATCTATTAAGGATGCATTAATTATTAGAGATTATTTTAAAAAAAAGAAATAATAAGAAGACAGGTAGATCAAAATCCTCTAGTAGATCCAAAGTGAAATATTGGACTTATGGGGAGCTTGGATGTATGAAGATATTCCAAGAAGGCTAGAAAATTATATATATATATATATAAAAGGATCCTTTCTTGGATTTAGATTCATCTAGTGAAGAAGGTGAATATGTGTTTCTAGTATCATCATAGATGCATGGATGCAATGATGCAAGGTTGATTAATTCTATAGAGTCTTGTCAAGTGACTCCTCATATGGAGGTAATGTTTTTGTAGGGGGTAATTTTTCTCATAATGTTAGTTGTTGAGGTATGGTTAGATTAATGTTTGGAGATGAGAAAATAAATTCAATATTTGGAGCCTTACATATTCTTGGGCTAACAAAAAATGTGATTTATGTTGGCAAGATTATTGATGTAAGTGCAGATGGATTTTGGGAAAAAGAGTTGTAGAATAATCAAAGGTGAAAAAGTGTTAACATGGAGAGTCTAGGTTGGGACTCTATTCTAGCTAGGTGAAAGCACTATAGTTGGTCATGTTTTGGCTACTAATGAGAACAATTCTTGTCTCAATTACATATCTCCAGTTAAGCATCAAATATAAGGTTGTTGGGATGTCAACCATGTTTCTATGGGAAGCTTTAGATTGCATGTAATGATATTTTTTATAGTGACATGGCTAGAATAAAGTTCATTGGTTACAAAAATATGGTCTTCAAGGTTTTGAATATGTGAGTTGTGCTACCATGATATTCTTTGGATAACAATATAATGAGAGATTTATATTAGGGAAATCATTTGTATATCTTTTAGTTTAAGACACATTTCTTTTGGTTTGGAATACACTAACTATATACATTTATCTTTAGCCACATCCTAACATTATATTCTAACACCATGTTGCATCCTAGTTGCAACCTATTCACATTTCCTAGTTCCCTTTTAATTTCCCCTTTTACTTTCTCATCATTAAACAATTAAAAATGAATTTCCATTATCCTTTTATCCTCCACAAATAAATAAATAAATAAAACCATCCATTATTCCTCCTCTATTTTTATCCCATGCACACCTATTTATTCAAAATAAATAAAAAATAAAGATAATTATCCTCACCTACTAGTAACTCCCTTAACTATTTTGAGTCAATAAGGATTCCTCATTCTTATTATATCTCAATCATTAGTTGACATTGAATCTCCATGGTCCATGTTCCCGTATGAAATTATATAAATTCACCCTCATCCTTCATCCATCATATGCACGATGATCTATTTGTAGTTACATGTCAATTTGAACACCCATATTTTAACATTATAAAGCACATCCAAAAATCCATGGAGGTTTCGTGCATTTTTGTTTTGATTTCTATTATATTTTTATCTACATTCACTCTATTTAAGGTATTTTTTGATGGGTAACATGAATCTTAAATTTGTTAGTGTTTCCTATTTTGATTCTAAATATAGAAATGCACTAACCGTTGAGCCATCATATAATTTGGATCTATGGTGGGAGTCTTAGGATGGTGTGGTTTTTTTTTTATATTGGTTGGATATGGAAGAAATTTTGATGTTGAGGACATGGATCATTTTATCATGGTCACCTCTTAGATCTCATGATATTGGAGATGGAGTGTTTTGGCATGAGATGGATGTTTCAATATGTTTCTAGTAGGAGTGTTGGAATTGGATGTGTTCCTCAACTAGTCCTATAGCAAGCTATCTCTATAGCAAGGAGCTTTCTCAATAATTTTTGCAGCGACTTATTTCTACAACTACATGTTACTTAGCAATATTTATAGTAAATGAAATCCATGACAAGTAATTCTATAATAAATGAACTTTCCATAGTAAATGCTTCTACAAGTAGTTATGTGGTAGATTAGCTCCACAAAAAGTTTTTTTTTGTAGCAATTGAGTTTTATAGTAGGTATTTTTTAGTAAGTAATTATGTAATAGGGAAGTTACTTAGTAGGTTCCATGGTAGGGTAGTTCCTTAATAGTTTCCTTAATTGGAATTTAATGTGAGTAGGGAAACATGGGCTTGGAAATGTGAATAGTTGATATCCTACTAATGATTATGGTGTTGACCTAGTTGGTGGTACCAAGAGATAGACAAATGGATAAATTTATTGTTTTAATGGACGGAATGAAGTTTATTCCATGAATAAGTAGAAAAATTAGGTTTCTTGGTAAAAGTTGGTTATGGTTAATTTAGCCTCTAATAGTTGATTCATTTTGTTAGAACTTGATATACTCTTTTGTAATGTATACAAGTGGGAGAATGTTAGGATTAAATTTTCACACCTTACAAATATATGAAAATATATTTATTTAATATTATAGGGAGTTTTAAATATGGATCCACATGTAAAAGGGAAGCCCACTTGGAAGGAACCTTAAGATTCCTCGGGATGACACAATACGTCACTTGATAATTGTATTATAAGATGTAAGAGGTTAGAATTTTCCAACATGGAGCTTCCAAATTTGGTGGGTGGAATCTATGAAAATAAGAGTTACATGCTATTCCTAATAGGTTGAATTATCATAAGAGGGGCATTAGACTCGAGACTTGACTAAATTGGCATTGAAATTAATCTCCTAGTTTTGATCCATGGTATTATAAATCATTGATGGTTTCTTGATTTTTTGTTTGTCAATATATATAAGATTATTGGGTTGTATCTTTCACAATTGTGTTCAGAGTGAGGTTATGTTGTTGTATTGACTTTATAATCTATTGGTTCAATATCTCTTTTTTCTCTTATTGGGAGCATGTATACTTTATGATTATATTGTAATCTTCCTTTTAGATATTACATTGAGCATGCTTTGGAGATTAGGTTTTTCCTACAAGGGTTTTCCCAAGGAATATATTTGTTCTGTGTTATTCCTCTATTACTATGATTTATATTTGAACTTGTTTGCTTTGCTCTTTTCATTGGATTAATATTATAAATGCCTTAGTTTCATCTCAAAGCAATCTACCATGGTATGGGATTTGGGTTATTGGTTAAACCAACCCAAACCTTAAAAAACTTCATTTTTTGTATAGTAATGATGCTAGTATGGAAAGTAAGATAAATATAGATAAAAATCTTTATGAAGAATATGATAATATTTAATTTCATACAACAAAAAATATGAAAGAAAATTATTCAAAAATAAATAATTGATCATACATAATAAATCTAAATATAAATTACATAAATTGTAAAAAAAAATCTAAACTAAGAAAATGAGAAATTTAATATATTCTAATTATCAAACGAGACAAGAACATCCACACTTGGAGAAAAATATTGTAGATGTAGATAAAACTTGGTAATGATGATTATTTATCCTTTATTCAAATCCTTCTTAGATCTTCTCCTTTTATTAATTGTGTATGGTTGAGTTTCCAAACTAGAATGGATTAAGTAGAGGAAAAGTAATGCTTGGAAGTGTAATTAATTTGTAAACTAGGATGGGTATTCCATATGGTAGTAATCAACTTACACATTATAATTTTGAATCTAAGAGAGAAAACATGATTGAATTCACATAACATTAACTTATTTAAGGAAATGAATCAACACAAAGAAGAAAGATCATTAAATGAAGAAAAGTTTATCTTGGAGAAACCTTTTCATGAGTAAAAAAATCTAGAAAAATGTATAAGTACAATCTTATGTATTATAATGTTAAAAATTGCATACCTTACAATTTTGATGCTACAAATTACACCTATTTTAGTATTCATTCCAATAGTATGTTTTAGGGCCATTTTCCCCCTATTCCTAAGCATTTTCCCAATCCAATTGTCAGTTTTATGTTTATTTGTGCATCTTTGCTTCATGTTCTATTTTTTGTAACTTGTGTCATTTTCTAATAATTTTAGAGTTTTTCTATTTTAGGAAAAAATTACAATCTTGTAGACATTTTCATGGTTGTAAATTCATCTCATGCCTATACATTCGTATGAATACTTTCCAATGGTCCTATCAAATACATTTTCAATCAATTCTTTGCATATATTTTTGTACAACATATCTTGACTTTGTAACCATCCTTTCTTGATTCCCTTAATGAAATAACATATGATTGTTGGTAATTTGAAAGGTTTTTTTAGGTTTTATCCTCCATGACTAGTTTTTATTTATTTCTAAATTCTAACATTTTGCATTACATTTTCCATCACTCTATCATTCCATAACAACACTCTAGTTCTTAGTGCATTTTCTCTCTATGTTATAAATTTCTATATGGTTATGTCTTACATTATTGAAGCTACAATTACCTCCTCTCTTATTGTATCCCTTTTGGTTTCTTGTCTCTTGGACCACTTGACATTTCAAAGGTTTTTGTGTTTTCCCTTTCCTTTCTTTGTTATTATTTTATCTATTTAACACTCTTGGATTATACATAGTATGATTGTCTTCCATACTTAAATAGATATTAACACAAGGACTTTTTATTATTTATTGTTATTTATATTTTTGCTCTTAGTTGTATATACACATGGGATAAGAGCCAACGTACTCTATATTTTTATATTAACTACTTGTGGAAGTTGAAAGGCTAAAATAGGGGCTTGACCACTTTAGAAATATCTTGTGCAACCACCCCCTTTTCTTTTTTCCATATATAAGGGTATTTGTGAGCCCCTTCTATGGATTAAACCTTTCACTTGGAGGTTTAGTATTTATTTCCCTTTCTTTTATTTTTTATTTGATTTAATTTAGATATTATTTTTATTATTTTAAATTATTTAAATCATTACATAAATTCTCAATTATTTTCCAATAGTCTTCCAATTATTGTTGTGTATTTATCATTTTTTGTATTTGTTTAATAATTTAATGTGTTGTTCAATTTTGTATACACAGTAAACATTTAAACAATCATGCAAACATAGATAAATCATGATTTAGTCTAGAGCTTTGATTTCATCCAAAATATAATATTTTTATCTATAGCTATATTTATAATTCCTACATTATGTTTCTAGTTTCTAATAGTCATTTAGCATCTAAATTGTAGTCATTAAAGTTAAGTTTCATGTTCCTTTCTCTCATTTGTGCTTTCTTCTTTTAGCATAAATTTATTTCTCATTTTATATAAAATCCAAATCTAAGTGTCTTAATTAGATTAATATAAATTTGATTAGTTCATATGAATGTTACATGATTTAATTTTCCTTTTGCATTAGGGTATCTTAATTCCCATATTACACTTATGTAATTCAAAATATATTTACAAGGAGGTTACAAACTTTAGGCTAACAAAATAGACCTTTATTACACTAAAAATAGCTCCAAGAACCTCACAAACTCACCTATAATTACTTTTCTTTCCCCTATTACCTTGATAGTCATCAAAACCCAAATTTTCGTATAAAATCCTCCTACTACATCCCTAAAAAATGATTGAATCACTAGGAATGATGAAAACATGTCCTAAAGGGATTATAAATAGCTTCAGAACACTTTTGGGATTTGAAGATACCAATAAAATTTTCTTTTTTTGCTAGATAAAAAGTTGGATAGGGCCAGCACCCATTCATATTAATAAAATAAAATAATACATAAGTATGGGAATACAGTGCAACAGACTGAATAACCTTAATCTGTAATCCAAATCACTCCACCAAAATACCAAACTTCCTGCTACTATTCACTTTAACTCAACTCCATCACTCAGATACTTCACCGCCAACACATTGCCTATCCATGCCCTCTTCTAGCGATGGCTTTCTTTGATAGCTCATCTGCCAAAGTATTCCCCTCCCTGTAAATATGGCTTATTTGAAAATCTTCCAAATCCACAATACAGGTTCTGATGGCTACCAACCACCTATTAATCTTCCAGTTGGGAGCCGAGTTTTGTCTGATTGCGTTTATTATGATCAAAGAGTCACCCTCCAGATGAATTCTCCTTGCCCCCAATTCCTTGCCCAGTTCCAAACCTTTCAGTGCTACTCTGACTTTAGCAATGTTGTTAGTGGTTTCGCCTATATACTCCATGCATTCTGCTAAAATCTTCCCCTCCTCATCGCGTGCCACACAGCCAATTCCACTCGGCCCCGGATTACCCTTTAACGCACCGTTGAAGTTTATTTTGACCCACCCTGGGCACGGGGCACACCACTTTGCTTCTTTCCACAGATCAACCTGATAAGTTGAAAGCTTGGCGCCTACTAGTTTGGGGACTTTTAACCCCTTAAAAATCTTGATCAGTTTGTTGTCCTAGCTAGAAAAGGAACTATGCTTTACATTCACCAGTCTTACTATCGAGTTCACACTTTCAACAATAGAGGCTTCAATCTTCTTAACCAACTGTTCCCTGGGAATCATCTGACCTTTAAAGATCCTTCAATTTCGCTCTTTCCAGATCTCCTAGATGACAATTGAAGGAGAAATCTGCCAGATGCAGCCAAAGAAATCTTGCTTCCTAATGCACGGCCAACTAACAAACCAATCTAGTAGCTCCTGAGGTTGAGGGCAGGAATAATTTAATTTGGATCGAAGGAAGTTCCAACAATACCTTGCATAGGGACATGTCAAAAGTAAATGATTTGCATCTTCATCATGGTGTTTGCACAAAGGACATCTACCCGGACCAACAATGCTAGCTTTAGCCAAGCGATCCTGTGTAAGGATTTTCTTTTGGATTGCCAACCATGAAAAAACACCAGCCTTAGGCAAAACGTATTTCCCCCATAGAAGATCTTTTGGCTATTGATTAGCTTCTACAATTGCTTCCCCAATCTTGTATCCTGATTTGACCCTGTATTCCCCCTCTGGTGAAGCGCACCACCTAATCCTATCCTCCTCTTCTGAAACTACCCAAGCTCTGTGTTGCAGTAACTCTGCCAAGATCTCCTTTTGGGCCTGAGGAGCATTTAGATCTGCTAGAGACTTCCATTGCCACTTTCGCACACCATTCTCCCTTGAGATCGTGCCATAGTTACAAACTTCCCTACCCCAGACCTGTTTTGTTTCTCTTCGAATCTCATCCAAATGAGGAATGGACTTCAAGGTAGAATGTCCCTCCCACGAATCTTCCCAGAATGCAGCCCTCTTGCTGTTGTTCAATTCCCATGTGATGTGTTTAGTGATGATACTTCTACAATCCAAAATAAAGTTCCAGATCGCTGACCCCTTTGGTGGGTTATGGACAGTAAGGATCCGACTATCCTCAACCAAGTCAAGGTATTTCCTTCGCAGTATTTGTACCCACTGCTGGTGCCCGTTCTGATACATACTCCGCACAAGCTTCACACCCATGGCCATATTCATTAGGTGCAATTGCTTCACACCCACCCCCTTTGCGCCAGTTGGTTTGCAAATCTTTTCCCACGCCATGAGTGGAAACTTCTGCGCATCCCTAGTGCCACCCCAAAAAAATCTTCTCATGATTTGAATCAGCCTGTCTTCTACTGACGTAGGGAGCTTCAGGCAGGACATGGAGTAAATTGAAATAGCAAAAAGAACCGATTTAAGCATTACTACCCTACCTGCCGAAGAGAGCCACTTCCCCTTCCAACCTTCCAAGCTCTTCCTACAACTGTTTAATAAAGGTTCCCAATAGCTAACTTTATTAATTCCTGAGAACAAAGGTAATCCTAAAAATCTCCTAGGAAAGTTAGCTTTTTTCAAGCCCAAAATTCTGACTAAATCACCTTGGAGCCTTGGTTGTACATTCAAAAAGAACACCTCAGATTTGTGCCAGTTCACACTCTGTCCAGAGGCCATACCATATTCATCCAACAGCATCTTGATTCCACGAGCTTCTGTTCTAGAAGCCTCACCAAATAAGATAGTGTCATCGACGAATTGATGGTGAGTCACCCTAGCCAAGCCCGGGGCAGCTTCGATGCCTTTCCAACTACCTTCCATCCTTAGGTGTGAGATGCTTCTACCTAGAGCTTCCACCATGATGATAAAAAGAAATGGGGACAAAGGATCGCCTTGTCTAATCCCATTAGAAGACTCAAAGAAACCTTGTGCAGACCCGTTCATAATCACATAGAATTTGGGTGAATTGGTGCAGCCTTGCACCCAATCCACCCAATCTTGTTTGAAGCCAAATTTCTCAGAATATCCATTAGGAATTGACGGTCCACCAGATCGTATGCCTTAAGAATGTCAAGTTTAATAATCATGCTTGGAGCTCTTGCTTTCCTAGCAGTGTGAATCGTTTCATGCGCTACAATGATGCCTTCAAAGATAGATCTGCCTGGTGAAAACCCGCTTTGCTCTTCCAAGATGATTTTCTTTAGAATTTTCTTGAGTCTATTGGCAATTATCTTTGTTTTGATTTTGTAAATAGTGTTGCATAGGGAAATTGGTCTATAATCCCCGAAGCTCCGTGGAACTTTCTTCTTAGGAGTTAAAGCAAGGAAAGTATGATTAAAGGCCCCCAACATTGTCGTTTTTTTCCTTGACTCCTCAACCGCCATATGTACATCTGACCCAATGATTTCCCAAAAAGCTTGAAAGAATCTGGCCGAGAATCCGTCCGGTCCAAGAGCTTTATCAGCCCCCAATTGAAATGTTGCATGTTTAACTTCTTCCAAACTAATGGACTCGTAGAGCATCAAATTATCTACATCATTGACCAGTGATGGAATCTAATTCAGAAATAGTTCCCTCTCCCTCCTATTATCCCCAACTGCTCTATTGAGGATTGAATGGAAGTATTGCACTGCTGCTTGGTTCACTTCTTCTGTGTTTTGTGTTACCGACCCATCCTCCCTTGCTATCTCCGAAATGCTTCTCCGAGTCTTGTTGCAATTCGCAGTCCTATGGAAAAATTTGGTATTCTTGTCGCCTTCCTTCAGCCATACCTCTCTTGATTTCTGTCTCTAGTGAATCTCCTCCTTGGCCAAGAGCTCGTTATGCTCTGCCTTAAGTTGTTGTTCCAGATCAAAGTCTGCCCCATCCATTCCTTTCTCAATGACTTTTTCATTTAGCTTGGATAATTCTCCTTCCACTCGTGCTTTATTCAAGAAAATGTTACCAAAGAACTCCTTGTTCCAATCTTTCAATCTGTTCTTGATGTGTGCCAGCTTTTGCCTGAGAAGAAACATGCATGTATGATTTCCCCCTTTTACTTCACTCCACCAAGTCTTCATAAGTTCGTGCAGGGATGGATCCCTAAGCCACGTGCTCAAACTTAAAAGGAATCCCACCTTTGGGCACCTCTGGCTTTAAATAGAGCTGGACCGAGAAGTGATCGGAGCCGGTGAATGGGAGGATGCTGGCTTCAAAGGCATCTATAGAAGGTCCCCAATCTCCACCCAAGAGAAATCGGTCCAATTTTTCTGCTATGTGAGTGTAGCCTTTTCTCCTGTTTGTCCAAGTGAAATTTCCCATTCTTCACTTGTACCTCTTGTAAATTCCCTTCTTCCACAAAGGATTGGAAATCTAATTGTACTCTAGTCAAAGTTTGTGTGCCACCCAACTTCTTAGAATTGTCTAATGTCGCATTAAAATCACCGCCAATAATGATTTGTGATTCAACCTGTAGCTGCAGCCATGCCCCAATCTCAAACCATAACTCCCTTTTCACATTAGTTGTTGTTGGTCCGTAAACATTCACTACTATTAGAAACCTATTTTGACTCAAGATCCTACATTTAACCGCCAGCCAATTCTGCTTTTTCATTAAAGTCGTGCACTGGATGAAGAGGGGGTTCCACAGCACACCTAAACCTCCAGAGGCCCCAACTGACTCCAAAAAGACTCCTTCCCATTGCTTCCAGTTTCTCATTTTGTTTTCTATCTCCTGGGTCTCCCATTTGGTTTCCTGCAACAAAATTACTTCTGCCTTACTTTGGTCTAATTGGTGCTTCACAGTGCGCCATTTGCTAGGGGCGTTTAAGCCCCTAGCATTCCAAGTAATCATCTTCATGGATCCACGGGAGGGGCAATCTCCCTCCCGCTTCTTAATTTCCTTTGGCCTTTAGCGCTGGCGGCCATCTCCAGTTTGGCTTTGCTAGATTTGGGACCCCTCTTCTTTTTGTTCTTGATATTTGGTTGTTTTATTTTTTATTGGGTTTGTTCAATGGTCCTTTCCTCAAGAATGCCTGCTTGCTCAGATTCTGGATTTTCCTCCTCCTTAGAATCTGATTCATTGTCTTCCAAGTCCTCAAAAGTTTCAATTGGGTTATGTTCTTCGTCACCCGAATACCTCCCAAGGAATTCTACCCTGTTGTCTTCCTCCACACCTTGATTTAAGTTGGAAGTCATTTCCCAAGGAGAGATCAGGTCATTGTCTGGCATATCATCCTGTGAAACCACCGCTAGTTGCATTCCCGCTATTGTGGTTGCTCCCAACTTCATTTCTCCAACATCTTGCTTATTGTGCCACTCCTTAATTATTCCATTTGTTTCTCTATCTAGTAGGGAATTTTTAATTGGGTCCTTATCAACCACCTTTACCCCTTCTGCTGAGGGAATTGCTTCTCTGCCACTCATTTCCGCCATTGTCAAAGAGAAGCTATGCCCAAGATCACTCTCCCTTCCAAGCTGCCCATTGAGAAGCCAAGATTCTACGATAGGGTCATATGTTTGTACTACTGGCTTTAGGTGTGAGCTCCAGATTTGTTGGTGTTGCTTCTCCACCCATCGTAAATAGCTTCTGAGTGTATTTGTTTTCCCTATCAACCTTTACCGTTCCATTGCACTCCAAATTCCCATGCTCAATGGATTTGCACAGGGGGCATAGGGATAGTTGGTCTTCTCTTTCAACCTTCAACCGACACATTTCTGCAATAGTGGGGATTTTGATTTCTGAGGGTAGGCTATTCTGTGGATTGACTCCCAAACACATCCTGATGTAGGCGCCCTTGCTTCTGTCTATTAAAACTTCATCCATTGATCTTACCGTACCTAGATAGCTCCCCACAGTTTTCAACAACCCTAATTCCCAAAATTCGAAGGGCATTTCGTAGATTCTAATCCAGATTCTATTCGTAGATTCTATTCTTGGATAATGTGTCTCCACGGGTTGAAGTTGGGATACCAATCGATCAGAAAGATTCCAGAATTCCTCAAGTAGTGTGGTCCACTGTTGAGCACATTCCATTTCTCCTCCGATGTTTGGAAGATGACTAGGAAGTAATCATTTGCCAGAGCACCGATTTCAATATTGTTACCCCATCTTTCAAAACACCAATTCTCGACCTCCCCTATTCCACCAATTCCACCCCCCCCATTTGATGAAAATCCCTAGTTGTTTCAATTTGTTCGATTCGAATTTAATTCTTTGGGGATCTAAAGGAATTTGTAATGGTGGAAAAGGGTTTTCAGGCTTGCCAGGGAGCTCTAGATTCCTGTTGGCTTCCTTGCCACTTCCCCAGTCCCATGTTTTTCTCCCCCCTTCCTGAACTTTTCGTTCCCCATTTCTCTCGACCATTCTAGTCTTCCAGTTGCTGCGTAGACCATCCGCCTTCGCCCAATTTTTTGCCTTGCTGAGCCAAGGCCTACCATTTCATCTATCTCCTGGGCCCTGGTGATTAGCTATTTGCTGGCTTGATCCTGTAGTGTTTTTGAAATTCTTCCCTCCAAATCGGCGACCCCGTTGGCGGATCTAAGGTGGTCCGACTGGCCTGATCCCTTGCCAGGGCATTTTACCGACTATCCAGTCCTTCCCACCGTTCCTTCCTCTTGCGCGATTCTGGTAACCAGGATGGCACTTTTCCACCCATTCGCCATTCATATACACCCACTACGGGGTATGGCCATTGTTATTCATCTCCTTCCTTTGCTCATTGTATCGCCCTCACCTTCCATTGTTTTGTTCTGGTTCTGCTCTCCATTCGCATGTCACGTGTACAGGGCTCTGCTCCTTCTCCACCATTTCACAATACACACACCATTAATTGATTGTTTATTCTTTGAAGATACCAATAAACTTATCAAGAAGAGGAATACATAATTGGAGTTTCATTGGATGCACACAACCCATTGTGGGGAATTCATTATTTTCCATACAGGTATTTTCCCATTAATTATGGTCATAGAAAACTTGTCATGGTGGAAGATGAATTTGTTGCGCTATTTGCACTTTTATTGCTTGTTGCACCTACCATTTTCACCAAAATATCAAAATATTTTATTACACATTGAATCTTGCACATGGATGTCACATACCACCCTAAATATTTCTTGAAATATAATAATTTTTCCATTATTTCAAAACATGTTAAGAAGTACAAAATTAGATCATTTTTAGATCACATCTCCCCAAAATAGATGTTTTTAGTCCCCAAAAGATTAATAACTCAATGGGTGAGGGTTGATGAATCTTCTAGCTAATAAAATGTCTATCATCTAAGCTTGCACTATGATACAAAAGAAAGCTAAAATCTAGTACAAATTTTCCTCCAAGTGTCTATTTGATACATTGAAAATTTAATTGAACATGGAATAAATATTTTAATATTATTTTTATCCATGAATACAATTTGTGTGTTAATACTCGTCTTATTACGAAGATTTAGGTTCTTAGAATATTTTGTATTACCATAAAAATCATACAACATGAAAGATTTATAATTTTTGATGACCTGGTATTTATTCCCTCTCCTATAAAAGGCTCCATTTTGATCATACAACCAAGGTCCATTGAATCCAATTCTAGAAATGTCCATAGGAGCAATATCTACCATAATTTCATGACAAATTTATAAATAACGAAAAAAAAATTACATTGTGTATAAACTAGAATTTGTGTACCCACTTTAATCCAACTAAAACCACAAGGTTTAGGGAGTTGATAAATATTCAAACTAGTTTTATCTACCAATTTTGTGCAATCAAGTTTTTTTTTTAGCATGAATCAAACAAAGCTAAAAAAAATTGTTATATATAAAAAAATTTATATATTCAATCAAGTTTTTTTTTTTAGCATATATTTTAATGTTTAATAATCCTCCTTTATCCATCAAAACAACTTTATTGCTATTGCAATAACTTAATGATTGCATTCAATCTCCTTACCCTCATGAATTACTACATTATCTTCTTGCATATATGACATATAGGTTTCCTTACCCTTCTTACCTTGCTTGTGAGGATTCTTTTCTAGATGTATTTTCCAACATGAATATCCTTACCATAATGATCATAATATGCATATTTCTTCATAGTGCTAGTGTAATTCACCATATATCCTTCTTATTGGCCTTAACTTCACAATACTTAGATGAGGAAGTTAAAACATCTATCTCAAGGTAATGGGCATGTGAACAAGATTAAGCCATGTCTATTGTTTTGGAATGCAATAGCATCCTATGTAGATTCTTGTGAATACCTCCTAAGTATCTCATTGGGAATTTATCTTCTAACACCTCTTTACTCATTTGAATAGAGCTTGTATGGAATTCACAAGTGTATTATTGTATATTTTCCCTCTTTTTATTTTTAAAAAATTAATTCTAGGCTCTTTTCCTCTTCATGATCAAATATTAGATATAATTTCTTGCTAACTAATTACTTACAATGTTCCTAAGAATTTATAGATTTCTTCTAATCTAATGAATACATGATACTTTCAAACTAAGACAACACATTTTTCCAACCTTAGTCTAGAAAATGAGATCTTTTGATTTAAAATTAGAGTATTCACATCAAAATATTCCTTAAGTTGTGTAATATAATTATTTAGTTTATTCACATCCATGTCTCCTTAAAATGGTAGTATCTCAATATTGGTCTCCACCTTTTTTTTTAATAAAAGGGGTAAAAACTTTATTGAAACCAATAAATTAACAATACATAAGGATTAGGGAACCCAAAGGTTCCCACAAAGGAAAACACTAGAACAACCATCCAAAACAAGAACCACCATCCATACAACCACTCGCATCTTATCCCTCCATATCATCAACAATGACCCTCTCTAAATCATGACAATAAACAGGGGATAATTGTCCCCACTCCTCAATCTTCCAATCATCCACATGCTCTAAAGCCCACTTAGCCAAACAGTCAACAACCTTATTCCATTCTCGTGGAATGTCGGAAAAGACACCACTTCCAATGAAGAGCACCTTTGCAAAATATGTCAAACCACCAACACAATTTGCCAATTAACCTCATACACCTTTTGCTCGTATAACATATTAACAACAATTTTGAATCGGTTTCACATATAATCCTATGCCAACCCAAGGAACAAGTATGCTCAATAGCCCAGGGAATCACCAACCCCTCCATAAAGTTGTTAGAATTCTGCCCTTTATGGATGGAGAAAAAGAAAATAATTGAACTAGAAAAGTCTCTGCCAACTCCACCAATCCTAGTAGGCCCAGGATTACCCTAGAGGAACCATCCGTATTAATCTTCAGAAAATCCATTGAAGGAGGCAACCATCTTCCAACCCTTTGAACCTTCTTTTTAGCCCTCCTTCCTCTTTTGACACAAGTAGAGACTGAAGTCAACCCCTACAAGCCCAATCTATTCACAATCTCATCATCACTTCTTTCCAACGGAAAAGCCACATCACATTTGGCTTCCACCGTCTCTTGGATCATACCAATAATTATGTACCAAATCTGTTGAACCATCAGCCTATCCCCATGAAAAATCTACGATTCCTTTCCAACCAAATTTTCCAAAGGATGAACATAGGACCAATGCACCCCACAATCTAAAGGAAAGAGGCCTAGGAAGGGGGTCTTCCCAGACTGATCTAGAACTCAACCAAGGAAGAAGCATGAACACATGGATGTTTCCAAATATCCCACCACAAATGCCATAGCAGCCTAGAATAAGGACAACATAAAAAAATGAGAAGAATCCTCCTCACTACAGTCACACAGAACACAAATAGAGGGGCCCTGGAATCCTCACTTTCGAAGGTTATCCCAAGTCAAACTTTTGTTCCAATCCAGAGTCCACACAAAACAATTACATGTTGTCCATGAAAACTTGTTCCACACATGTTTCCACCAAGGGACCTCCACCCCCCCAACTTACGAGACAACAACTCTTGATATCCACTAGCCATAGTGAAAGCACCCTTAGGATTCAAGCTCCAAGCAAAAATATCCTTATCCCTAAGGGAACTCAATTTCTTACTAGCCAAAATATTTTGAAGCTCAACACAATCCTCCTCCAACCCGATAACAGGCCAATCGCAAGGGTCCTTCCACCTAGCCACCTCCAGCTACCCACATGGATAAAACTTCTTAAAATCACTCACTCTTGACCGACTAGCCTCCAAGAAGCGTTGACAAAGATTCACTAAATTAGGATACTAACGCAAAATGGGGGAAAAGCCATCCCAAGAATCAAACCAAAAGAGAGCCTTAGTCCCCCTATTACATATCCAAAACAGGCCCTCCTTGATCAACACAACCCCTTTCTTAAGCGTTCCCCAAATCACAGAACCTTTCCCCACCAGAGGATACCTGGGAAGCTCCTCCTTCAAAACCCCTGAAAGGTACTTGTGAGATAAAATCCTAGCCTGAATATGATCCTGCTCCACACACCACCTCTAGTAAAGCTTTGCAGCCAACGCCAACCTGAACCAAGTTGACTGCCACAATCCAAGACCCCCAAATTGCCTCAAGCTACACACAATATCCCACTTTACCGGGCTCCACTTGGAAGAGGACAAACTACTTGCCCATAAGAATCATCTAGCTATAGAGTCCAAATCCTTCACAAACCCAACAAGAGCCACCTGAAGCATGCACCAATAAATAGAAGAGCTTGCACCACAAACTTTAGTTGCTGGGGACAACCATCTATGAGTCCAATGATTAATCTTCTCACGAAACTTGTCCAAAATATTATGCCACGATTCCCTGGGAAGTCTACCAACAAAGATAGGAATACCAAGATAACTTATAGGGAGAGAACCAATCTAAAACCTCAAGATACGAGCAATCCTTTGCTGAATAAGCCTTGGAGTATTGAAGAAAAAAATGGAAGATTTATCTTCATTAATCCTTTGACCAAAAGCAACAAGATAGATATCCAAAGCCTTAAGAAAATTTGTAGCTTCTCTAATCTTAGTCATACCCATCGAGGCAATATCATCCACAAATTGTAGGTGAGATTGAGGATGCAAACCATTTCCCCACCCCCAACCCTGGATAAAACCCAACTCCACATTACGTTTCACCAGTCTCCCCAGACCTTCAGCAAGAAGAATAAATAAATAAGGAGAGAGAGGATCCCCTTGACAAAGGCCTCTAGAAGCACTAAAAAGAGAAGGCTCACCATTTATCAACACCGAGAAAGAAGTGGAAGTAACACAACACATAACCCAGTGGACCCACTCCTCAACAATACCAAAAGCAATAAGAATTTTTCGCAAGGACCACTTCACTCTATCATAGGCCTTTGCCATATCTAACTTGATGAACATAAAATTTTCTTTCAAGGAAGCCATAGAATGAATGGTCTCAATAGCAATGACCACCCCATCCAGAATTTGTCAATCCTCCACAAAACCACTTTGTTCCTCAGAGATATCCCCTCTAAGCCATCACTTCATCCTTTTAGTAATCAACTTGGAAATGATTTTATAAACCACATTACAAAGGGAAATGGGTCGAAATTGACTCAAAATCCACCCCCTCACATTTGGGAATGAGGGCAAGGAAAGTAGATTTCAAAGCCCACAACATCTACTTATTCCTTTGAGCCTCATGAACCACCTCCAAAAAGGTCCAGCTTAATGATATCCCAAAATTCTTGATAAAATTCAACCAGAAAGCCATCAGGGCCCGAGACTTTCCCTTTCTTCATCTAGAAAACAATAGCCTCTAGTTCCTCTAGTGAGATATTGCCCAAAAGATGCTCATTCATCTCCCCAGTGACCAAAGAGGGGATACAAGATAAAACTTGGTTTTCTTCCACCAAACCATCTTGAGAATCCTCCCTAAAAAAGGAAGCAAAGAACTGTAAAGCTTCTCTAGACATATCCTGCAACGAAGATAAATGCTCACCCTTGTCATTCACTAGATCAGGCATAGAATTACCATGTCTCCTAGCTTTCACCGAGTTGAAGAAAAAAGAGGTGTTTATGTCTCCCTCCTGTAACCACTCAACTCAAGCCTTTTGTTTCCAATAAATTTCCTCGCACAACTCACACTCTTCCAAAGCTTTCAAAGCCCTTGCCTCCTCCCTAAGTAAATCCTCAGAAAGACCAAACTCCCTTATCTCCCAAGTGATGAAATCCAATTCAGCTTGAGCAACAACCTTAACATGAAAAATATTGCCAAAGCATTGCCTATTCCACCTTTTGAGTTGATATTTTACATATTACAAAAGTTTGGAAAAAAATACATAGTAGTGCCATAAGCAGGTCTTCCCCTCCTCCACCATTCAACCATGTGCTCCTACAAAGAAGAATCTCTTAACCACATAAGCTAGAACTTGAAAGAGGGGGATCAAGCAACACGTGCCGAAGTAGTAGATAACTTAATAAGCCAGTGATCTGAGCCCCTCTGGTCCAAAATCTTAGAGCAAGTAGACTACCATCCACCAACCCAAAAATAGGAAAGCAAGAAATGATCAAGTCTCTCAACAATACAGTTCTCTCCCATTCTCCTATTGTTCCAAGTAAATTGACCATTACGGGGCTTAAAGTCAACCAAATTCAATGCATAAATGTTAACACGAAAAAGGAAAGCATATGGCTCCAATCTCGCAATACCACCCTTCTTATCATCCAACTCAATAATGGCATTGAAATCACCAACAATAATCCAAGGGAAAAAAGGAGCAAGGATTCGAATAAAATTAATATGAGACCACAATAACTACTTACCAAGAAAATCAATAGGCACATAGATGTTTGAAAGAAGAATAGTTTCCCTAGACTCCAGACTTGAAGCAACAACAGAGATGGAAGAATTGGAGGACATCCACCAAAGAGGACGGATCTTCAATGGGTTCCACAGGAAAGCCACATCCCCTACATTACCATGAGCCCTAATACAATGGCAATCACCCCGCCCCCACAACTTAGGCAACAAACCAATCATGCCTTCAACAGTTAACTTAGTCTCCTGTAAAAGAAGAACATCAGGAGAATGAGTTCTCACCAAATCTTGAACAACCCCTCACATTCCAAGAGAGGATGATCATTTTGGAGGGTTAGAAAAATGGGAATCCAAGGTCTTAATAGATCTAGACTCTACCAAAGTCTCCCCCATCATCTTTATTTTTTCCAAATCCTTATTTCTCCCAACTTTAGAAGACTTCTCAACAACCCCTTTCCTTTGGTATTTTTGAAGAATTCCCAACAAAGGAGAAGCCTTGCTTCCTTTTTCCGATTCAAACCCCACTTTCACCAATGGAGTAGAGATATCTCCCTCCCCCATCTTCGTATCCACAAGAGTCTCAGACCTCCCATGAACCACCAAACTAAAATTTGTTTCCATTTGCAAAGCCCCAGTCTCCTAAGAAATTTGGTTGAAATCTAGAATAACTCCTTCCTGAACCCCGTCTGAAACACCCTGATCCATAAACATTATTCCCAGATTCACCTCTTGTTGACTAAGATAATCTAGAACCTCAAATCTATTAAATTTATCTCCTTCTTGATGCTCCTTAAGAGTCCTCTTTTGACCCCGATTCCTATTACGAGTCTTAGTGGGAATAAAACCCTCTTTGCCAATAGCTTCACCAGGAACGGGGTTCTTGTATTTTTCAACCTTAGGAGTAATGTGAGGAGGCTAGGTAGCCTGAGACATAGAATATTTAGACTTTGAGCATCTCCTCTGTAGATGGCCATATTCATTATAGAGATGGTAGCGAAAGGGAAATGTCTCATAATCAAGTTGTTGCACCCAGGAGTATGAACCCGCACAAATTTCTAAGGAATCTGGAAGAGGGTTATCTAAATCCATTTCAACACAAATGTGAGAAAAATTCATTACCTTTCTCTCATGTGTTTACTGAGAAGGACCCACCGGTTTCCCTAGCAGCAAAGCAACTCGATGCAAGATATCATTGCACCAATATTCAACTAGAAATCTAGGGAGACGAACCCACACCAGAACCTGATTCAGAAGCTCATCTGAAGGATCAAAACCCACATGCCAAGGTTTAATAAATTAACCAATCTGGTTGTGGAAATAAGGCCCACCTTCAAACACTCTATTGCGATCTTCCATGCAATTAAATGTCACCATGAAGTAACTGCTTGCTAACAACATTATTTCCATCTCACCCTCTGGGGACTAGGTACAATGAGCCCATGACTCCAAAAATTAAAGTGAAACCCTCATTCCTAGGAATTTGTAGACCAAAGCATGCTTTGAGTAATACTCAATATCCTTTGCGACCAATTCCGGTTGAATCATTAGTATCGACCTATCTTTGCTACATTCCAAGCATCCATTAATTTTTGGAATACGAGAACCTCCAGATGGAGCGACTCCTCCATTCCCTAAATCATTATAAAATAGATTGTTATAAAAAACCCTCGTTGCATGAGATGGAGATTTCAATCCAACGACAGATAAAAAATCCAAAGCAAGATTGGCCCCTGAAGCTTCCCCTTGATCCATTGCCAAAGAGAAGACCAGAAAAAAATCCTTAAATAAAGAGAGCCCTATGCTAAAACCTCGCTCTCAATCACTAGAACCAGTCGCTTGAAACAACAAATAAAGTTAACACTAGCAGGAGAAACCAAGAATAAAATCCCAGCTGATCGAAGCAAAGGAAGTTAAACACAGAATGAAGAAGAAAAATAAATACCCCCCCCAAAGCATTAATACCCCCCACACCCCTACACAACTCACCACCGCCAACCTGCAGAAGGAAACACACATGCAAAAGAAGGAAGGCAGCATGCAACCACAACCTCACAAGTTGCAGGCTACCATACCCACACAACACCAGCGCTATCCAACCCGCAACATGATTCCTATCCATATTGGCCTCCACCTTGAATATAGGCATGTTTATATAATATTCTCTACCTTGGGTGATTCCTCTTGCTTGTTGGAACACTTTCCTTTGTCTAATATTTCAAACAAAACTTTGATAATTTTTTTCATATTCTCCAAGGAATGAGATAAAATTGCAATGGCATTCTCCATTTTTTGGATCTTGCTTCATCATCTATATAATCTTCTTCAACTTTCATGCTTTATAACACATTTTTCATTTGTGGTATCCTATGTCCCTTTGTAAAGGTGGAATCTTATTTCCACTTGCTCTAGTTGTGGGCATGTACTTTCAAAACACTCACAACACACCTCCCAATAGAACAAACTTGTTATAATACCATGATACACAAATTGGGAAGGATATTAAACATGCACTACTCATTAACATACATATTAAAAAAGTTAATGTGACAAAAAATAACAAATTAATTCACGCAACCTTAACTTGTGCAAGGAAAGGAATCAAAATAGAGAACAAGCACCATAAAATGAAGTCAATTTTACCTTGGATAAACCCTTCATTTTTATTTTTTTTAACAAGTATGTGAGCACAATCTCACTTATGTACTTCAAAATAGTTTTACAAAAAAGGGAATATCCCTTAATATTACAAAATAGAGTTATTTTAGGCTAAAAAAAAATCCAAAAAACTCACAAATTTTCCTATAATCACTTCCCACTACCTTTACTAATTTGACAATCATCAACACTAAAATATTTCTATAAAAATACCAACTACAATCCTCAAGAATGCTTGTAAATCATTAATAATGATGCAAACACTTCTCAAAGGGGCTAAAATATACATAGACCACATTTAGGAGATAAAGAAACAAATAAAACATGCCAAGAAGTAAAAAATGCAGAACTAGAACATCATTGGGTGCACACATCCTATTGTGAGGAACCCACCAATTTTTATAGAGAGGTGTTTTTGTCTTCCTAGTAGTTATGGTATATTTACCATGGCAGATGATGAATTCATTGTGATGTTTAATGGTGTTTTTTCCAAAATCTATTTGCAAAGATCTTCTCGTACATAGAATCATACATATAAAGGTGTCATATTGACTCAAACATTTCATAATATTTGATAAATTGAGGTCCACAATTATAAAACATTCCAAGGAGTAAAAAATTGTATCATTTTTATATTAGTAATTATTCAAGTGATAATGGATGTAGAAATTTGCACAAAGAAATTTGGGAAAAAATTGAATTTGCTTCTTGAAAACTTCTTTCACACCTAAAATGAATGATATTATATATTTTGTATAAGAATGATTGTTAAGAAGTGAAGGTGCAAATGATCAAGGATTAGACATTTTTAATCCACATGTTAGATAAAATTTAATTGGTGACACTTTATTTATTTTTATTCATCTCATGTTTGTTATTATTCACTAATGGATCTCATATACAGTTTTATTAAAACAATTCACTTTTAGCCCTCATGAGCATATAAAGGATCATATTATTAGTTTTATAATGATCATACTTGAACTAGGAGCAATGGAAACTATTTTTTTTTTTGTCTAAATCAAGTATCCATTAATGAAACTAAGAAGGAGATAATTAGTTAGAAGATAGAAAGAAGAGAACATAACATACACATGGGAAAACCATTTTAGGTAAAACACACACAACCAAACTAAAAATCAATATATTACTTAGGATAAGTTTAGAATAATGATGTAGCCTCTGTAAAAGATTAACAATATACTAATACTTAGCCTCAAAATCAAAACCTACAAGATATTTTAATACAACTAAACCAATTCCAATATATTATTCCAAGGGTTGCAAAGATAATGTTTTCCCATATTTTAAACTATTTGTGGTTTCAAAAAAATATGAGCTAATTTGAATCCTACCTCATGATTAGTCAAAAATATGAATTTAGAATTTAATTCCCAATGTGTAAGAATCAACCTTTGAATCCCCAATTTGAGAACTCCACATTGGAGGTGTTCAAAGATACTCTTACATGTCATAAAGGAACGTAAGAGTAGCATTTTTTTGGCTAGTTATCTAGTCAAACCAAGTGATCCAAATTGGAAGAGTAACCTCATTTCCAAGATGCTCTTACACTTCCCAAATATACAATGCAATATCCTCTTTTAAGACTAGTTTGTAACCCCCTCCTTATATGTTCTCCTCCATATATCATAACCACTTAGTCAAGTGTCAAAATATGTCATAAATAATATATCAAGATGCCTTTGAGTAAGATATGTTGCTATCTTATTTCAAAGCTGGTCGGTATTATATAAGACATCTTTATTTGACAATATTTGGAGAGTCATTCCTACAATAGTTGTTTGGTCCATTTGGCGGGACAAGAATAAGCGTATATTCAAGAAAGAAGTTTCTTCAGTTAGTTGTACTATTTTGAAAATTGAGAAAACAGTGTTAGAATCTGTTAATGCGTATGTTCAAGAATGCAAGAATGTTAATTCAATGTTCACAAATTGGGATAGTAGCATTTTGCAAAATTGGGAGTATATAGTCTTTCCTTTTAAGGGTAGCCTACACAAGTTCATAAATACAAAGTTGGATAGGAGCTTGATTAAATGGAAACCACCTCCTCAAGGTTTTCATAAGTTGAATTTTGATGGGGCTTCTAGAGGGAATCCAAGAATCTCAGGGGCAGGAGTTTGCATTCGAGATTCATTTGGTACAGTGGTAGTAGCTAAGTCCTTTCAACTCCCTTAGGATACAAAGATACACATTAGAAGCTCAAGAAATGTTGTTGGGGCTACAACTTATTATCAATCTTGGCTTTCCAAAATTACATATAGAAGGGGATTCTCTGCTTATTAGAAGTTCATGCAAAGAAAGGAGGAGTCAAAGTTAGAATCTGAATTATATTCTACATAAAGTATGGATTTTGATAGATAAGTTGCAATCATATCACATTACTCATACATATCATGAGGGTAATAAGGTGGAAAATTGCCTTACAAAGGTGGGGTGTGATAATCAGGTGGTTTCAATTGCAAATAAAGCTTGCAATTTAAGAGAACATCCCCCATTTAAATGAGCTAATTGAGCAGGATAGAATTGCAACACAATTAAATATGGGAGCCTAATGGCTAGGAATTGAAACCAGGGGAAGTAGAGTAATAATATGGGTGTCCAACTAAATTTATTTGTTATCGGGCATCAAAGATTTTGCTTAACTCATACTTGAGAAATGACTTAGAAAGTTGAACAAAGTTGGGCATTGGACTTTCAGAGATCGAAGGTCAGTTTTTTGGCTTTCACATAAGAGAAGGAAGGTAGAAGGTAGAAGAGAAACCCAAACCCCAACAAGACTAAAGGTAAGTCAGGATTTTAAAATTTGTTTTTCACCTAGCAATTTCAACATGTTTTTAGTCAAAATGTGGCAAAGGTAATAGGCAAAGGCATATCACTTACTGTGTGCACAAAAGAAAGGAAGCTAAAATTGAGTTAAGTCTAAAAGGATTCAGACATCGGGCTTCAAACTATTGGCTTGCCTTTATGTTTGAAGTATGGAATATGGTGAAGTCCTGATCCTCGACATTCGAATAACATCGAGCTTCAGAGATTGAAGCTAAGGATTTTTTCTTAAAAAAAATGGTAAATATGCAAAAAGTTGAAAGTCTGAAGGTTAATGCCCGAAAGCTTTGGGCATTAGAGATCAAAGCTAAGGCTTTTTCCTTAATAAAAATGGTAAGTATGCAGAAAGAGGAAAGTCTGAAGGCCAATTCCCAAAAGGTTCGGGTATTAAAGATTAGAGTTAAGGCTTTTCCCTTATCAAGAATGGTAAGTATGCAAATTGAGGAAACCCCGAAGGCCGACAACTGAAAGGCGAAGTATGGAGTACGGTGGAGATCTGATCCCCAACATGGTAGGTATGCAGAATGATGAAAGCCCGAAGGCCAATATTTGAAAGGTGAAGCATGGAGTATGGTGGAGATCCAACCCCCGATACCAAAAAAGGCTCTGGATTTGGAAATCGGTGTTAAAGCTTTCTCCTTGACAAGAATGGTAAGTATGCAGTATGAAGAATGTCCAAAGGCTGCCACCTAAAAGCCGAAGTATGGAGTATGGTGGACTACTAATCCCCAACACTTGAGAAGGTTTGGGCTTCGATGGTCAGAGTTAATGTTTTCGCCTTAACAAGAATGGTAAATATGCATATTGATGAAATCCCGAAGGTTGACACTCGAAAGGGTTAAGTATAAAATCTTGTGAAGGATATGTTTGGTTCTAGTCAATTAATCAATATTGGCATTTTGTAATCAATAATTATTATAATATAATATATAGCCTATATGCCTTTTGCAAAAAAAAAAGGTATGTTGCTATGAATTTTCATGTTGGTAAAACATCCAATCCTAAAAATCTCCCACTTTTTACATATATATTATAAAAGAACATAAAAGGGGAAAATAAGACTAGTTGCTAAGGGAATAGATGTCCATAGTTGATTTGAACCAAGTAAACTTTCTTGTGCTCATAGAATTAGTGAGAGAATCAATGACATTATCCAAGGTGTAAACCTCACAAATCTATACCTTTTCATCTTTCACCATATCCCAAATATATAGTGAAACTATATATCAATATTTTTTGTGCAAACATGGAAAGTAGGATTATTTGTCAAACCAATGACACATCTAACTATCACAACTAATCCTTATTTCCCTATCCAAAACTAATATCTTAGCAAAACCTATATATCCAAAATTATTGTCTATAATCATGTGTAACAACCATAATCTATCCATTAGAAGTGGAAAGGGAACAACTATTTTCCTTTTACTCATCCAACTAATAATTGTACAAATAGATAGAATGCATTGCCACTAGTATACCTTTTGTTTTCTAAGTCACATGCTCAATTGTATCACAAAATTGTATATATCTAATACCCTTCTTGATCCACCCGTACCGTAATAGCAAATGGATTAATTTGTATTTCCTTGTAGATAATTGAATACTTTCTTTCTCTAAATCAAAAGTTCCTTGCTTGGGTTAGACATAAACCTTCTCAAAACTCCCACTAATTGCGAAATATATGGTTTAAGAAAGCTATTGCATTCATAAAGCTTCCTATAATGTATTTTCCTATGTAACTTTACACATATCCTTAGGGTCCTCATCTATTTTGGTAAATTTTTCCATTGATAATTTTGCCCCAACAAAAAAGGGAACATTCACAAGTTTATTATCATACATTTGAAACCTCTTCAAAATAGTCAACATAATTTCTATGGTTCAACCAAAGCCTCCCATTAACATGATCTCTTTTAATCACCATACCTAGGATAAATTTTGCAGCTCCTAAATAGTTCATAATAGCTATATAGAAAGTTGGAATTTTTTATTTTTCTATCATGTCTATCATTTTACATGGCTAATAGATAATAAAATTATAGATAAATAACTACAAAGTAATCATCAGTATAATTCCCTTACTATTTACATCCTTGAGATTTTTGTGAGTTTGGTTGTGGATTCTTTTCTTGATTTTAATGGTGTGTTTGTTCCACCACATATTTCAAGATGTCGTTCCTTGACATATCGGTCATTGGTAATTTACATGCTCATGAGATTCTTATTTTCCTAGTGCATGCTAATGCTTCAACTCTTTGTTATGGATATTAATATTTATGTAATGATTAAATGTTATCATGATTATATAATTTTTTATGCATTAATTTACATTTTAAGTGTTTTATACCTTGTTGGGTGATTATGATGTGCATCAGCTGTAAATTTATATATTGAGCAAGCATGCTTGACTAGTGAATTGAATGGTTATAGGTACATATTTCTCCACCTGGCTATACAAGTTTAAGTTATTCCCGAACAATGGTTATTTTAGAGATGGCACATTAGGCCTCCCTTTTTGTTATTTCCCAATCATACTCAAATCAAGTATGGTATGTGTCATTTTTTACCTTGTGTGAACCCGAATCCAAATCAAAGGTGATTCCAAAATCTATCTATGTTGTGAATTGCTAGTAAATGTTTGGTTTAATTTAATGGTTTATTTTCCTCATTTTTTTGTAAATGGAATCTTATGAATTTAAATGATTTCAAATGTTATCTAGCAAAATAATTATGTGTTTTTAGAAAGGAGAAAAATAAAAATATTTTTTTTTTTTGGATAAAAGGCGCATTGCATATAATTATATTAATAATATATAAATGAAATTTACAATGTATCAAACATGGCTATGTTTTAGCAGTAATAGGGTCAGGGCCAAAAAATAGAATGACCAAGCCTACCCTAAGATTGAACAACCAAAAAAGATAGTTTATGAAATTTCCTAGCATATTACATGGCTTTAAAAGGAGGGTAATGAATGAATGAATGAAAGATTATAATGAAGTCCATGAGACTAAACAGTCTATGGGACCAAGACAAACAACTTAATGTGTTTTCATGCTCTTTTCCAAGTTGGATCTCCTACTATTAATTTTGACTAGAAGGTTGGTCGTCTAGTTGATATTAGTTTTAATAATGAAACTAAAAATTTTATATGGAGAGTGATGGGAAAATACAACAAACAACATATATTTTAGATTAGCCAAAAAAGCACAAGCAACAACTAAGTCAAGAAGAAGACATGAGTTGATTCTTCTTTCGTTGTGGAGGTGGGTGAGGATTGTGAGAGAGTAGGTTGATCAGAGCCCTACAAGTCTCCAACACCTTTGCACAGAAGGACAAACCAAATTCTATGTGATGAACCCTGAATGCCTCATCTAACTCAGCCTCCAATTGTTTGTGCAAAGCATGTTTAAGAGCAACATAAATGCAAAGATAACTGGATCCTTTCTATAATTGCTCATGCTTAAACAAGCCACTGACTAGAGCCTTTTTGGGAAATTGCTCTCCAAAGTCCCTCTTTTGGAAACATTGAAATTAGGTGAAATGGGGTGCATTCTAATGGGAATAGATTGGGATAGGAAACTGATCGTTCTTGCATGTTTGTGATCTCCCCTTCTCTAAATTGGTAATTTGCAAGTTTTCATGTGTTTGGCGTGCACTTAGTTTCAAGGTAATATTCTTTCCCTCTCCATTTCTTGAGCTATTTCTTGTTTTGAAAGCCATTCTCACCCTTAAGGGGGCATAGGAATTCCCTTATAGGATTCAATTTGAAGAATTAGGGCATTTTAATTAATTTTGAAATTTTGGAAAAATAACATTTTGTGCCCTCATAATGTCAAACTTTTTTAAAATGCCTAAAAATTTAATTTTTATCACATGAATCATTTTTTGTGCATGTTTGAACCAAAAGGGCACCTTTCCTTTTTTGAAATTTTGAGTTATAGAAAAATGTAAAATTTGAAGTTCCATTAATGGAGTTTGCATGTATTTTTTGTTTTTTTGCCTTGTTAATTATATTATAAAATTTGAATTCTCAATGTGTTTTTGGATGCTTTGAAATGGGGGAAAAGATGACTCCTGCATGGATTTTCGTAAGGATCATTTTGTAATCATGTTTTCAATTTTGTGGGCCAAATTTTTATGTCATGTTTTTGTTCCTTATTAAATTTGTGCTACACACTTTTGTTTTGAGTCATGGTGAGCCTAGGATGAAGGTACTAGAGATTTGTAATGGAGTATTCGCTCTCAATATTTTCTAGGGCACAAAGGGGCCTAAGGCTATCTTGTTGGGGAGTTTCCTTAATAATTGAAAACTAATGACATTTGGGTAAATACAATTAATTAAGATAAGATTCATATGGCATAGTTGGCGTGTTAGTACAAGCTCAATATGATCACAGAAGGCATGCCCACTTTAGGAGTGATGGGACATGCAAGTTGGGTATTTCAAGGGGTGAGTTGATCATACCCAAGTCCACTTAACCATCCCTTCAATATTTTCCATGACACTCCTTCCTTCCTCTCTAACATCTCATCCATGTACCTTATGTGTATGCCTATCAATGTGTATTGTGTATGCCATTGGTGATTGAGCTCAATGAGGATTTTATGTTTGTTCTATTGGTGATCATGCCCAATGATGATACCTTGGTTGCTCCATTGGTGATTATTCCCAAGGGGAGTGACTTATTTTGTGCCATTGGTGTTTGTGCCTGATGAGAATTTGCATTTGATCTATCTTATGATGTTGATTGAGTGATTTGCATGATGTGTATGTTTCATGTTGTAGACATGAAAATATACCAATTGATCCTATACACTTGATCCTGATTTTACTAACACCAGTTCGTCCTGAATCATCTCCTTTACTAATCAATTTAATTGAATAATCTCTAGTTGAATAAATTCATCACATTTCATCTCTTAATTAAATAAATCAAATTTTATCTTATTAAGTCATCATCTCCTATTAATTAAATAAATCATTTTATTTAATTAATCCTATAGTCCCTATTTTAATTAAATAATTCAGTTTATTTAATTAATCTCTAAGGTCATGTCCCTTAAATTGAATAAATTAATCTTTATTTGATTTAATCTAACACCATCCTCTTTAATTAAATAAGTCAAACTTTATTTAATTAAGTCTAAATCCATTATTCCTCTCATTTTGATTTATTTAAATCCTAAAATCTAAATCAAATTGTCAAATCGGCTAATCTCCTTTTAAATTAATCAAATCCTGATTAATCCTAATCTTAATCCATCAAGTCCTCTAGCTTTTGCAACTTACTCATGAAAATCAATTTAATTAATTAATAAATCTTCAATTTTCTTTCAAGAAGGCATCAAGGATGGAATATTCCCCAAATTTGAAATCTCCTCCCAAAAGTACTTGTTCATCCAACAAGGCATTGAAGGCCTCTTACATGTCCTTTTCTTGAGCCAAGTGGCATTTAATTCTTCTTTCATATCCCTCCAACATGTCACTTCTCCAATTTCAAATTTCCACCTAATTGCATTAATGTGCACATTCATCCAAATGTGCTCCACCTTTGTCCACTCACATGTTGGCAAGTGGCATTATGCTATTGGTTGGTGTTTGATCCCACATTCATCCATTTTCCCTCATCCTCCATCATTCTCTTCTATAAATAGAAGGCTATCTTATTGATTTTGGATACACAAGCTCATCCATAATCTTAGGCATTTTCATCCACAACTTGTGCAAAGTTATCATCTTCATGTTTTGAATCAAGTTCATCCATTTTCATAATTTCATAGCTAGTTTATGGAGAAATTTCATCAAGGAGCATCAAATATTTTCCATTGATCATCAAGCTTGCAAGGAATTGGGAAAGGGCCATTTTTCACATCAAAATGACACCAATTCCCCCATGGGATTGAGAGTTTGGACATTAAAATAGGATTTAATACCTTTTTTACTTGTGTTCTTCACTTATTTCTTGTTTTCATGTTTCAAATGAATTTCATGGGGAATGTTGTTTCTAACTTGCATATTGGACTAATAATGTGTTTATTCTTTGTGTTTGTGCAGGTATAGGATCACCATTCACACATGTACATTTTTTGTATGATGTGTGTGTAAGCCTTCTCCCATTGGTTTTTTTGTGAGTGTGTTATGGATCGTGTGACTATCTCCTACCACTATACAAGTGGACCTAAGGGTGTCATGTGGTTGGGTGGCATGGACACCATTATTTGGGTTCAAGGATTTTGGAAAGAGCTCCAAGATTGTGACTCCAATATTGTGATCCAATTGGTACAAGTTTCTCATTTAATGTATTTCATTATTACAATTAGGTAAATTATATTTGAAGGAAATGTGAGTCCTCTATGCGATTGTAAAGTGTTAATTGAACCTCCTTAAGTGGATGAAATGATTTGGTATTTTGGATACCTTTATGTATTTTGACATCAAATTTGAACATGTTGGGATTTAGGTGTCTCAACCTTAGAGAGTCCCAAGATATTTAATTAATTAAATTAGTCCCTTTGTTTCATGTTTATTAATTAAATCCTAAGCGATATGTTTCTAAGTTGCTATAACACTTTGTGGGATTTGATCGCAATTTGGATTCCTACATGTTTAGTGGAGATCATGAAATTGTGTGACTTGTCACTTGGGCACAATTGGGAAGAGGTGTTTGTGAAAACCTCTCAAAGGTGCACCATGATAACCACTCAAAGAGACTAGAAGTCAAAGAGGAATTCAAAAATTGATAGGTGGCAATATTTTCTCTAATGAGACACCATACATGTCAAGGTGACTTAATATTTTCACAAAATATTAATTTGGACACCTTGCATGTTGGTGCATGTTGATGCATATTTGGTAGGTTGATTTTTTGGACAATTTAGACTTGTGCATGTGCTTCGTTTCAGTTTGCATGCATGCAGAGACTGTGGAGATGACACATGGGATTCTTGGGTGCCCATGATAAAGGTTTATAAACATGAGAAATTTTTATATCTTTATGAGATAAGTAAATTTTATTGCAAGGTTACAATATCAAATTTTCTCAAGAAGAGAAAGATGTAATCTCCATGTTAAGGGTGTGAGCCTGCAAGTGTAAGGACACTTGCAAGAGCATAGACTCTATTATTGTATTGTAACCATTTTGTTACTAGCAATATAATAGTTTGATGCATTGGAGTGTGGGGTATTTTACTTGAAAGGTTTTTCTCCACATATATCATTGTTCTTTCTCTTCTATATATCTTTCTTCCTTCTCATTCTTGAAATATTAATTTACTTGTCATTATGTTGTTGAAATCTTCCTAGGTCTACAAACTACATTATCTTTCCTCTAAGGGCTAATGAGATAGAAATTAAAATGTGGTTGTTTATGATTTAAGACATAGTACTATGTGCTTGTATCATACATAAAACATAAGATACTGATGGTGCATGTTGGTTCTTGGAAGGCTTTCTGATTTCATCATTTCCTTTTAAAACACACATGTTGTATGTTTTTAGTTATTTGCACTGTTAGTAAATAAGCTCAGAGAACATTTAGATTTTGGTTTAAAATGAATCCTAAGTTAGATAACATATCATTATTTTTGTATCCTTTAGCTCCCTTTTGTAGGTGCAAAATTTCATTAAGAACCACCTCATTGAGGGGTTATATAAGGTTCTCCAAGTGGTATTTGTGGGGTTAGGAAGTGTGGAACACCTTTCCCTTCATCCCTAGTGTTAATGGACTTGTGTGGGAGTCCCTTATGGTCTCCCTATCCCCTAGGAATGTTCTTCATGGTCTTGTGTGAGGCACGATCGAGTGTCTAGGAAATCCTTGGGACCCTGGTTGTTTTCATCATTTTAGAGTCCATATTTCATTAGGTCTGCTTCCTTTTAGTTCTTGAGTGTTTGGTATATTATGGGGACCAAATCCTAGCTTGGGTTTTCTCTTTTATCATGAATCCATTGCTAGAATAGGACTACAATGCTTGGTAGGGACTCTAGCTGCAAAATAAAATTTTGAAGCTAGACCGAGACTTTAGCCAAGACCTAGACACTTGAGCACTCATGATAGTGCCCTCTAGTGACTTGTTTTTTTTAATTATTTGGTTGGATATTTTGACCATTTCTTGGAAAAACTTTGTATATGAAAGTTGTTCCCCTTGGTATTGAGAGTCTTCCCACTCATCATTTTGTCAAAAATTGTAATGACAACTTTTATGGTATTTCCTTGCTTTGAGAAGAATGTTGTTGTTTGGAAGCAACCTATCATTGTTACAGTTGTTGGAGGCTTTTCACCTCCTAGTTAGGTAGCCTCTTGTGAATTTTTGTACATGTTTTTAGGTATTTTTTAAGGTTTTTGTCGAGGGGATTGGAGGTGAATGTGACTTCATCCTAATCCTTGTTTTTGAAATTGATGGTTACATCATCTAGTGGAGGGGTGTTAACTCCTATTTGTTCCACTCTTGTGTAGGATTATATGGGTGTTTATAGAGAAGGGTGATTCACTACTCTCGATTGTCTTGGTCACCAAAAGAATCCCAGGGAATAAACTATCTTAGAATACCTAATAATTTGAATCAAGAAGATCAAGATGAAAGAGATTGCAAAATGTATGAAAAGAAGAGTTTTAGGGGTGATTTTAGGTAGACAACTTTGGGGATTGAAAGAGAAAATCACTGAGATTTGTGAAATAAAGGGAGAAACTCTCAACCCAAGGATAGAAGTGCAAGAGTGGGATGTCAGTATGACATGCTTAAGTCCTAGAGATGTGTTGGCGTCTTGTACGGATAAAGGACTAAACCCTTAGACAAAACTTCAAAGGATATGCTAACTATCTAGGATCAGAGGTCTATTTAAGCTACTAATTTAACAAAAAGTGAGTATGTAGATAAATGAAAAGGAAGGCAAGAGACTAACTTATAATAGGTCCTATTCTTTGAAGACTCCCACAAAGCTCCACACAATCAACCTACACACAAGGAAAATGGGGAAAAATGTTGGGGAGGTTTTTGGGCTTGCCGCAGTCAAACCCCTATTTTTTTGTTCCCACCTCCATGAAATGCCAGATAGATAGATAGAAATAGACACAAATTAAAATAGACACAATAGTGGTAAAATAAAACCCCACTACAAAGGAGAACTTGTACCATGAGATAGACACCAAAGTAATAAAAGAAAACCCCGCTATAGAGGAGAACCCATATCATGAAATAGAGAAATAATAGATAATATGTTATCAAATTGACAAGAAGAAAGAGAGTATTACCAATAATATGTGGCCCCCTCTTGGCTTGATAGACACAATTTTGATTGCTTGCAAGAGAGTTTTGGTTGTTGGAGATACTTCAATCTAACAGAGCATCACTATAAGAACAAGATGGAGAAGAGAAGAGCATAAAGAGAAAGTTAGAGTGAGAGAAAATTGCAAATGAGAGTGAAGAGAGGTTTTATTCAACTACATGGGCATGAAGAGTTGTTACACCCATAATACTTCCACAAAGACATGTGTCATGGGTCAAGAATTCCAAGATTCCTTTTTTGAAATTGTGAAAGCATGAGGATGCTAACATGTTGTGCAGACGTCCACATGTCACGCAAGAGTCGAACTCATCATTTCATGAGAAACAAGGTGGTGGATGTCTATCACTTCATCATTGGTCCTTGTGGAGTTGAAATCATGAAATTCTAACTCATAAGGTTCTTGCCATAAATGCAGCTAGGTGTCATAAATCCAAGGGTCAAATACGTAAATGTGAAATTTCCATGAGGTACAATTTTATGACATTATAGTGTTGTAAGAGTTCTTAAGTGTTCATGGTGTGAATTTGAGGTTGATGAGTCTCTCATACTAACCTTATGTTGTGTTATGAGGGAACATGATTGTGGGTTAGTACTTGATCATCATTTGGGTTGTCATCTCCCCTCTTGTGGGTTCATCATGATGACTTCATTTGACAATTGTTAAGTCTTCCAATGGTTCCAATTTTCTCATATAAATGGTGAGGGTGTTCACATGGCTAGTTCCCTTGTTCCATTGTGTTTCACATAAAACTTGTGTGTGCTAGCAAGAAAGTGGAGAACACAAACGAAATTTCTGAGTCCCAAGTACTTTTTGAGTGTTGTAGTTTATACCCCAGACTCAATCATATAAAGGGAGCAATGATTTGATTCGGATAGAACATTTAATAGTTAACTAAACATAAAATAATATCACCTAACACAATACAGATGGAATTTTGGTATCAATATATTATTAATATCAACTGATTATATTCATATATCCTTATATCTCCTTTTTACATCATATACAATCATCATATATCTTCCCCTATACTTTGTATATGTTCTTATTTATATCCTTACTTTACTTACTTTTCTCTTTTCCATTTCCTTTGTTATACATATATTTTCCTATACATATATCTAAGAGATAGGATGTGACCCATCTATTCTATCCCTATCCTAGATGGTGTCTCTTGAATCTAATTCTCCACAATATTTTTGCAACAAGATGTGGTAGGATTTACTTAGCTATGCCTAAATTTTTGTACCTTCCTACCAATAGCATCCCCCCTTTCAAAACATTGGCTTGTCCTCAACTCAACTCAACCCAGTGGGGAGAATATCCTTATATATTTCCTTCAATTTGGAAAAAGTGTTTTCCAATTGTGTTTTAGCCAATTATAATTGTTGGGTTTGGAGTTGGATTTGTAGTAATAGATGCTCTTCCTCTAGAAGTTTACTTGATATTTGAATCTTTTGCACCAATTGGTGTGCTTCCTGGAGGACTCCGATGATTTTTTCCAACCTTAAACTTACTACCTCTCTAAGTTGGTGGAATCAATCTCTGCTTTTATCCCATTGTTCTTGTAGTTGTTGAAATTTCCCATGTAGTGCTTCTATCTCTACCTAGGATTGGCCATCAGTATCTTGCAAGGAATCATAGATTGTTTCTCTTTGAAGTATCTATATCTCTAACTGATCTATTTTTTCCTTGATTAGGGTTATCACCATTGGCCATTATAGACAAAATAGGTATAGGGCATTGAGGTCCCCTTATGTATTATTCAAGATATTGATGTGTGACTCTAGGGAAAAATGTGCAATAATACATTTCTTTCTTTCTTCATCCCTTTTTAGCTTTTAGTGCTCTGCTTGAATTTTTTGTCTCATAGTATTCTTTTATAACTAGGTATCTTTAATTATCCCATCTATCAAAGTTTTGAGTTACATTGCTTGGGGTTGGGACAAGTCCACTTGTAGTTGAGGGAATTTTGTTTATATCTCCTTTATCATATCCTCCAACTTCTTAGAGCTTTCCACATGATGTTTCAAGATCTCCTCTCTTGTTCTCTAATGTAGGATATCTCCTAATTGGAATTTTTTTAGATGTGAGATGCTCCCAATGTTAACCTGTGATCCTACCAATGAAAGTTGAAGTAGCTGTGGAGATGTCACTAGTTAGATTTGATTTTGTCTCACCAAGAATCCCTTGATGAATTGTATAGAATAAGTTGTGAAGGATGAGTTTGTTTCTGAATATGGAGGTTGGGAAGACTATTCTTGTTCCAAAAGAAGCCACTTAATATTTTGCTTCTTCCTCATGCAATTGTTGATATACCTTTTTTGTGGCTTCTTTTATCTCTTCTTGAACCTTTCGAGTAATATCTAGCTTTTCCATCATTAGCTTGTCTAGCCTCTATTTAGGTTAGAGCTCCTTGGTTTGTAACTTTTCCACCCTTTGCTTTTGTGGAGGTGTAATTGTAGGGGCTATTTACCCAATATCCAACTCTTTTAATTTCTCCTCTTCTTTAGCAACTTTCTCCTTTCTATTCTTTAGTGTGGTTGTGAGGGAGTCCAAAAATTGGTCAATTAAATCCTACAATGTTATGTTGGATGCTATCGTATACCTTATTAATTACCTTTCTATGACTGATTTATTTGGAATTTCCATATTAGAGTATTTTTGGAGTTTCATGTCTAGGACTTCCTTCTTGAATAGGCCACTACATAGCTGATCTTCATCCACCAATGGTAAAAATTTTGGGATAGATTTTTCCTTCAAGAGGGAAGTGTCCTTACGTGTGGTTTGTTCTTCCTCTTCTACATCTACTATTTATGGGGAGACTTCCCTTTGTGCCTTTTCTTTCCTCCATATTTTCTTTTTCTCCACACTCATCTATAGTAGTGCCTCTAATGCTTCTTTTGATTGCTCTATCTGGGGAGGTGTGGTGGGGAGTCTCCTCTTCCTTAGCTTGGTAATTCTCCTTTCATGGGCTATATGAGAGGAGTGCCTATGTGGAGTCTTTCAGATCTCCGTGAAGTAAATGCACTTTTTTCTTCTATCTCTTCCTTAGGTAGACCCCACTTTTCATGTAGCTTCTCTCGATTCTTTTCCAAATGTTCTTCAAATTTCTTTTTCACTAGATTATCCATGTCCTCTTGGTAAGTTGTGAATTTCTCAACTTATGGGTCCTTAGGGAGACTAAGGAGTGTAACAAAATAGGAGTCGGTCTCCACATCTGTCACCTCATATGGGAGTTGTGCTATCCATGATGTCCTAGGTTTGATTACCTCCATAAACGTATAGCCTTTGTTGATGAGGAATACAATGTCCTTTATATATTTTTGTACCACCTTATAGGATACGTGTTTCCTATATTATAACTTCTGCTAAAGGGCTTTAAAGAAACCCCAGTAGGTGGTTGTATAAGATGTTGTGTCTTGAAAATGTTTGACATGTTCCTATATTTTGGCTACAATCAGCCGGGTGGTGTCCCAAATATTCTGCACAAAGGTCAATAGCTCTTGCATAAAATAAAATATGAGGCATATGAGCAAGGTCCCATACCTAAACTGATAGTGGGATTGCTTTGTGCATTGCATTTTTTTCCACTAGCTCTTATCACAAGACCTCACATAGGTCAATGACTCTTCCTTCTATTACCATCTAGTAGGCTGCATGAATAGTGATGGTAGAAGTTGAGTCCTCCTGATTTATAGAGTATAAATTTTATGCAATGCCCATGGTGGCATACTTGATTACCAATTTTTTTATCTTTGTTATATCGAGGCTTCTCCCATCATAACTTGGTAACCTTTGCATTCTTAATAGACTTCTTCAATTATACTTCTCCTTGTGCCCATAGGCCTGTCACCACCTTGATTGTGTCCTTTTTTATACAATAGGGTTGGTTCAAGTACATGTATTCATCATGGAAATGGATTAGGATAATGTTGACCCATTCTTCTTGTGTAGTGAAGATCGAAAACTCCTTCCAAATATCCAATATTTTCTCTGATATTTGTTTTTACTACAACAAGTAGTTTTGCATTTTTGGTTGAAATAGGGCATGCCTCAGGGCCTCAAAATTGGTGTGATTTATCTCTGTTAGGGGTGCATGTATATACTTCTAAAGATCTTCTATGTAAATTATGTCCATCGATACCTTTGAAAATATGCTTGTTGGGTTAGGATCTATTGCCTTGTATGAGAATCTGTTATATTTGGGCCTAGGCTTTTGAGAAATGTCAACAAGGGTAGGTGTGGCCATGTTTGGAAGCTAGAAATTTGTAGCAGTGGTTTGTTGAGGTTTCACTGGGGGACCAAGAGTTTGAATGCATGAGAGTTGCAAGAGTATGAGTGAAAGTGAGAAAGTGAGAGGACATGATGCATTTATATATTTTCACTAGGTATGCATATTAAATGTTGTAGCCATTTTCCCATCTTCCCATGGTTTTCTAACTGTTATTTTCCTATGAATATTTTTATTGGCGACTGATTTCCTACTTTTTGTGTATGATAGACTATAGTACATTTTGTGCTATCTTTTATCATCTATTAAGCTGGTTTATTTGTAGAATATTCTTTTTTGATCCCTTATTTTATATCTTTAGGGTGAGGTTGAGGAATTTGATGTTCAAACTCAGACCTACCCAATGCTTGCCTATGGCTTAAACTGGATGTGTAATTTGTAATGGCCTTATAATGGCCATTCCCTTTGTGTGTTATTAATCTTCTATCTACATGCTTATGTCTTAGGTATAACCTTTGTTTTTTGATGTTTAGTGATTTTTGGTATGATGAATATATTAGATTTGTAGGTTGTATATGGGCACAGGATACTTGGCCAATGGTTATTTGTCAGTTTTTAAGTTTTGAGTTATCCTTCTTATACTTATAGAAATTTGTGAAGGGCTTATGGATCTGCTATGTATCATAATTTTTTTCAGAACCCATAAACCTTTTGAGAAGTTGATCTATGTTCTCCTTGCATCCATGCATCAAGAACCTCCTCACTATATGTATTATTATTATCACTAGCTAGTTCAATTTCTTTGAACTTGTTGGGGTCTTTTTCTTCTATGGTAGGTAGTATTTAGATAGAGTAAATAATTTTTGGATCTTCCCCCTCTTTTTATTATGAAATTTCCTCTATATAATCCTATCTTCCCTGTCACCTAGTGGAATATGTACTATCTTATTGTCATCCACCAAAGATATCTCTTATTTTCTTGAATATACTATTTCATTAGAGTTGAAAAACCATCTTAATCCTAGCAATGCTCTAAAATTATATAAAGGTTCCTTCATCTCAATGACCTTGAAATATATAATTTGCTTAAGTCCTTTGATGTTTACTTCCATATGTTGTCATGTTCCTAAAGTCTCCATACTAGAGCCATCTGCCAAACTAATATTCATAGGTGTTTTGACTAAGATGGGTTTTTCCAATCTCTACCAAGTAGTTACTGAAATAATTTTCAGGTCTAAACCTAGATCTACCATCACATGTTTAACTTTGTTATTATGAAGGTGTACGATAATTAAAAGAGGGTCATTCTTCCAATTTCGGTCTTTTGTAAGTTGATGGATTTTTCGCTATTTCTACTTATTCCAATACTTGCCTAGATGTTTTAATTTAACTAGGAGATCCTTTTTTGGGCCAAAGAGGCCAAATTCTTTAGCATCATAACTTCTTTAGAAAACTAGGCTATGTCATCATTTTTTTGTTGTATAATTTGTTGTTTTGTATTTTCTACTACTCTATCATGTTGTTACTTTCTTGGATGGAATTAATCATATTCCTCTTCTTTGGACCTAATTCCTCACTACTTCAATTTCTCTTTGTTTATTCTTTCTGACATTAGTCCCTTGTCTAGTTAGGATTGTAACCTTATTCTTCTTTGTTCTAGACTTCTTCTTTTCTACCTAACACTCTGTAGCATAATTATAACATGTAGCATCACTTTCGATAGTTTTGTCTAATGTGTCATTTTCCTCTATAGTTTGATTATGTATTATCTTCAATATAATCTTGTATTGGGTTATTTTGTAATGTATAATAATTTATATTATCTCTACAAGGTGGTTTTCTATACCATGCATCGTATAAGGGGCCTTTCGCAAGTCCTTTGGCATATGCCATCTTTCTATCCATCTTCACATCATAGTTTTGGTTCATGGGGAATCTTGGGTTAGGATGATTTCCTACATTCCAAATTTGAAATTGATTTGCAAGAAAATCCCCAGTGAGGTGGTTGTCCCATTCTTGGCAAGTTCCACAGTATAATGAATTTACCTTAACTGGTATAGTTCTTAGTTCTGTGTGTAGTGCTTTTATAGTTATTTTTCCCTAGGCCTTAGGGAAATCATTCTAGATGTGGCCTTCCTTTGAAAAATATGTGCACCAAATCTCCATAGCTTTCTTTATCTCTCCTCTTACCAAAATCCATTTTGTATCATCAGTTGTTCTACCACTAGTTGTAATTTCTCAATATTTTCCTTTATATCACCCTTTTGTGGTTTGCACCATGTTTGAGCTTCTATGTGGTATGGCATTGTGATCAAGTCTATATAAGTATTAAATATCCTTTCATCTAATGTTTCTCTTATGTCATTTTGTAATCTGAAGATGAACCATTTAATATATTGTCATTCTATTAGAGGTTCCTCCAATTTACAAAAAAAAATCTTGAATATTTTTTCATAGGTTCCCACCAATCCATCTTCTCTTTGCACTAAATCCTTCATTTTACTAACACTCTTTATAGGGATATTTGGGGTGTCAAAAATTTCCAAGAAATATTTTTTACTTCATCCCAAATTTTTTCATGTTTCTAGTAAGTTTTCTTGTACCAATCTAGTATCTCCTTCCTTAATGAAGATACAAAGTCTAATAACTTTGGTTTGTCCTTGTTAATTTCTCATCTCTCCCATAGAGATTCTAGTAGGAATACATTCTCTATAGCCTCTATTATATCTTTTCCAAATACTTCAATGCAAGAGTGGCCCTACATGAAAAACAAGGGGGAATTTTTCCAGCACACAAGACATTGGAAGACTTTAGAGATTCTATATCAGATAATGCATTGAAGGATATATTGCTAGAGAAGGGAAAATTTACATGGACCAATAGAAGGAAAGAATTTTTGTAGATTGTTGTCCATTTAGATATATTTCTTGTATCCCAAGGTTGGATTATAGCATAATACAATTTGAAATCTCAAATATTTCCATTTTTGTGTTTTGATCACTATGCCATATCCCTAGAAATTTCAAGCTTGGATTCAGTGATAGGGCGTAGGCCCTCGTTCAAGTTTGAAAAGATGTGGTTTAGGCACCCTCACTTCCTTCCTCTTCTTCAAGAATGGTGGGTTAGTGCACCTTCTCCTAGAGGTATGAAGATGTTTCAGTTCTTTAAAAAGTTGTAGCATGTCAAAAATCATATCAAAATTTGGAATGTACAAGTTTTTAAGAACATATTTATTTAGAAAGGGGAGGTGGCAAAGGAGTTAGCCATGGTTCATGAGCTTATAATTCATAATGGCTTGGATCTTGAAACATATGAAAAATAGAAGAACCTGCAAATGTTATGGGAAGAGTTAGGCAAAAGGGAAGAATTTTATTGGCGCTAGAAGTCTAGGGAACTTTGGTTGAAAGAAGGGGATCACAATACAAAGTATTTTCATGCCTTGAATCAAGTTAAGAGAGTAGAAAAGATGGTGTTTTCAATTCAAGATGCGGTCATAGGGAATCAAATTACAAATGCATGAGAAATTCAAGAAGAGGGTGTAAAATTCTTCAAACATCTCCTAGCTCCACCAACAAAAAAGCCTACGCAAAGTTGTCAAGAAGAACAAACATTGTTGTCAGCAATACCAAAACTGATTTCTCATGAAGAAAATGTCAAGCTCATGAAAATTTTCACTTTGGAAGAGGTAAGGAAAGTTGTGTTTTCTCTCTCACCAAATAAGGCCCTAGGGCCTGATGGTTTCATAGCCCTTTTCTTTCAGAAGTGTTGGGATGTGCTAGGATTTGACCTATTCTTAGCCTTGGAGGAGTCACAAAGGAATGGTACAATATTGAAGCATTTTAATGTTACAAATATAGTAATTCTGCCAAAATCAAATGAGGCAAATGCTTTTGCAAAACTTAGACCCATTTCCTTATGTAACACAGTGTATAAGATATTGATCGTATAGGATCTAGACTAGATCGCGTTTAAATGCTTTAACTTTTACAATGCTTTTACAATGATTATTTCAAGTTAATTAAAACAAAATTAACTTAAGGAAATAACATAAAGAACGTAATAACAAGGTGATTATAACAGAAAGAAAAGAAATGAGAGACAGAAAGAGAGAGAAGAAGAGCGGTTGATAGGAGTTAAACGAAAGTGACGTCTCGGGTCCTCAATAGAGATCCGATTAATCCAAAAAATCAACAATTGATGCACCAAGACCATCAGTTCGGCAGCATAACAGGGCTCCGACATTCAACAATGGCTTGAAAATTCTTCAGCAAGACCCCTCTCTTCCGTGTTGCCTCAGCGTCAAGACTTCCTTCACCTGAAAAAAACTTGATTTCAACTCTCACCTCAAGCCCCTTTTTTATACAAAGAATTTGCTCAAATTGGCCTTTAACCAATTGATTTACAAATATTTTCCAAATCTCCCAATTTTACATTTTCAAACACCAAATCCCCCTTAATATTTATTTTAGCTCATTATTTATTCATTTCGGGCTTTTGTTGGTTTTGGGAGTTTTGATTTAATCTTTAAAAAGATTAAAGTTTGTTTGATTTTTATAAAGTTAGAGAGTTTGTTCATATTTTATAGCTATCGGTTTAAAAACATTGGACAAAAACAACCGATGCTAAATATACACCTAAGACATCGCGTCGCTTATCGGTGGTTATGTATTTTAGTTGGCCGGCAGTCGGGGGTTCAACCCCGGCCGCTGGCTTTTTATAGCCAAATTTCCACTGTCTTATAACAAAATTAAATCGCTCCCATCTATGTTTAGGCGTCAGCTATGTGGTATAACGGTTTTCCGAGTTCTCCGGAGGTGAGTGGTGGCAGGTTCGAAACCTCTACCCAATTTTTTAACAAACAAACAAATTTCTGAACCGACCGCAGCAGAAGACAAACCGTCGGCCACGTGGCATGCCGAGGAGGTGCCACGTGGCGAAAACTGAATCGCCATACGATGACATGGGATGGTGATGATGCACTGATGTGGATGCCATCTGTATGCTGACAGGGACGGTGATGTGTCTACTGACGAAGCTGACTGGACTGCCAACTGTACCTGCCACGTCGATGCTGACTGTGTGTACGGATGTACGGACTGCCACGTGTCACTCTACGATTGGACCGTACCATGCTGACGTCATCGTACGGATGACACGTGTCAACCGCGGATTGGTCCATTTTGATCTGCGCAAAATCTTTGACATCATCATGCTACGGATCGCGGCGTCATCACTGTACCTTCAGTCATAAGTCAAACTGACTTTGACCCGGTATCTTGAGCCTCGATTAGCCGGTTTGACCGAAGCGAGCGTGAGCCGAAATCATCTCGGCGAAACAACAACGATCTTTCCATCGTTCGAAACAATCATTTTTTCCACTTCACCGGATGCCCACGATTCGGTTTGATAAAGGTTTGGTAGCCCGCCTTTCGTGCAAGCGGACTCTTTTCATCGTTAGAGTTGCGTTGTTGTTGGAATGGGGCTATTTGAGCTCTTAACGATGGTGTAGATTTTTGGAGAAAAATGAGACACTTCAATTTCCAGCGAAAAATGTCGCAGGATCGGATATTCACAAAGGCAATCTATTTATAGCTGCAACACCTTATTCCCAAGGTCATTTCTCAAGAGCAAGGGGGTTTTGTTCCAAGAAGAGAGACAACTGAGGGAGTGCTAGTTGCACATGAAGTCCTCCATTCAATCCACATTAATCACTTGCCTTCTTTCATTTGTAAAACTAGATATGATGAAATCTTATGATAGGTTGATTGGGTTTTAATGAAGTGCCGACAAGTTGGTTTTACTGCGACCAAATGGGCAGAAGTGGATTTTTCTGTGTGCTTATCCAAAGGCGTATTTCGATCATAATTAATGCGGTGCCGGGATTCTTACACTACAACTCAGGTGTAAAGGCAAGGTGATCCACTATCTCCCTTTTCTTTTGATTATAATGGCAAAAGGCTTTGAGTAGGATAATCAAAGTAAGACATAGTCTTGGGTGCTGGAATGGGGTACTCATCCCACATACTGATATCTTAGTTACTCACTCACTATTTGCAAATGACACATTGTTGTATGGAAAGGAAAACCTTGAAGAAGCCAAAGAAATAAAGAGGATTCTAGAAAAGTACTCCCTTAATCTTGGGGAAAAAATAAATGCACAAAGTCTAAAATTTATGTCTTCAACTCCAAAGGTTGTTAAAAGGAAAATTATTCAAATTTTAGGATTCCAAGCAGTAGAACTGCCATGTACATATTTAGGGATTCCTTTTTTTATGGCATCAAACAAGATATCATATTGGTCTAAATTAATTAAAAGAATTAAGGCCAGAGTTTCTGCTTGGAAAGCAAGATAGCTATCATTTATCTGGCCACATTTTGTTAGCCATGACTATTCTAGCAACAATTCCAAATTACCTTATAGCAGTCTTAAAGGCCCCAAAATCAGTAGTGGATCAAATTGAGAAGATCATAAGAAATTTTTTATGGAGAGGTGACATGGATGATGGGAAAAAGGTTCCATTAATCTCTCTTAATAACATGTCCTCCAAAAAATTTAAGGGTGGTGTGGGTTTGCATAATATTTCAAAGCGTAATATGACATTTGGAGGTAAGTTGATTTGGAAAATGTACACTAAACTTGACTCCAAGTGGTGCAGAATCATGCAAGCAAAGTATCTAGATAGTTAAAACCCATTTAGAATATTCATACTATCCAACCCCCAACCTGGATCTGCTATGTGGAATTTCATGATGTCATGTTAGAAAGTTGTCACCTCGTATGTCTCTTGGCAAGTGAATATGGGAGATTAGGTTCATTTTTGGAATGACTCTTGGAATGGCTACTCTCCATTGAAGGATTTTTAAGAATTATAGTCTGCTATTCCTATGTTATCTCAAGAGTGGGGTACTGAATGATTGATTATGTTCATTTAGTTAATAGAGTAATTAGAAGAGTACAATGGAAATACTTTTCAAAAACATAATTTTCAGTTGCTCAAAAGCAGTTTCTTCATAATTCTTTGGTAGATAGAGTAGTGTTTTTGTTAGGTAAACTAGATGCTATCTTTTGGGAACCATCTAAAAATGGTAACTATACAGTCAAGCAAGGTTATAAAGCTATTCTTAACAAAGATGTCCAGCTGCAATCTCAAAGAGCATATTCCTTTTGTTGGTATAACATGGTTTTGCCTAAAGTAGGATACTTTGCTTGGTTAGTTTTGCGCAAGAGGATTCTAACAAGTGAAAGGATTAATAAGTTAGGTATTGTGAATCCTTTCAAGTGTGTTTTATGTGGAGAAGTTTTTGAAGATATTGATCATCTATTTTTGTAGTGTTCTTTTGCCTAGGAATGCTAGATTTTCATATTGCATAAATTAGGTTTTTATACCCCCTTGCCTAGGATAGTCTAGGATTTGTTTCAAGCTTGGCCTGTATTATTCAAATCTTCCTTCTTCACTTGCATTTGGTGTTTGATTCCTACTATAGTACTTTTTTCTATATGTGGGAACATAATAGACACATTTTTAGAAGGGTATCCTCTTCAATTCGACATGTTCAAAGCATAACAGAAAATTCAATCTCAGGAGCAGTGAATGTTTATGTACAAACTCATAAGAATATTAGTTCACTCTTCACGGCATGGGATGATAGTATCCTAAAGAATTGGAAGAGTATAAGCTTTCCATTTATAGGTAGTTTGAAGCAACCTCATAAGGATAAGGTTGACAGGAGTGAAGTTAAATGGCAGCTGCCTTAGCTAGGTTTCTTCAAAATGAATTTTGATGGTGCTTTCATAAGGGAATCCATGTTGGAGTTAAAATGAGAAACAACCAATACCTGTGATATGCAAAAAGAACCATCCTGACAAGGAAACCAACTGTCAAACTCTGTTAGACAAATAAATAGCATTCATAACATGAACTAGAAATCTCATCACCATGAATTTGAATCATAACAGATATCTTTCTGTAATAGCCAAGAGACATCAAAGGAGCATAATAAATCATAAGGATTCAAACAGAAACTGATCACCAAAGAGAACCAACTGAAAGAGATTTTTTCATCAAGGACAAACCATAAACACAACTGAGATCCAACAAACTCCCCCTTTGTCGTTAATGGCAAAACACAAATGACTCTCCCCCTTTTTGCCTCAAGGCAAAGAATAGAATAAAATGTGCATTGCCATAACACAACTGAGAAGCCAACCAAAATATCATGAGAAACAGCTGCAAAAAAGAGTACCAGTGCAACAACCAAGATTGTAGGAGAGCTTTAAGTGAAAATAAATAAATATAACATGCTCCCCCTAAGTAGTAGCTTGGAGATTTAGTGACGTAGCAATTGAGAGATAACTCCCAATCGAACTCTCAGCCTTTCAAATAACTCTTTTGCTAAGGGCTTGGTAAAAATATCAACCACCTGATCTTGAGATCCAACAAATTGTAAGCAAACTTCATTAGCCAAAACCTTTTCTCAAAGAAAGTGAAACTTGATAGCAATATGTTTAGTACGAGAGTGCATAACAGGATTTTTTGAAATATTTATTGCACTAGTGTTATCACAAAGAATGGAAACAGGTTTAGAAACATCAATACCCATATCTGAAAGAGTCTGAATGATGAGGGCGCAGCCCGAGACTTAGAAAATAACCCACAAACAAGAGAATAATTTTATTATTCAGAAAATGGAGCTTCTTACATGCAGAAGATCTCAAATCCCCAAGTTCTACAACACATGCAAGTTACAAAAAGCTACAGAATCACCCTTTCGCAATATGCGAGCTTGTCTCTAAAAAGTTACCCAAAAATTAGAAACCTGCCCATAAATAGAGCTCCTCTTTAGTTTGGAGCCAAAACAACATTCAATTTGAGTTTAGGCGGTTTGGTGCTGAAAAATTACAACTTGAAGTTCAAATTTCAAAAGAAAATTTGCAATTGTATCTTTTAGAAAGTGCACCAACTTCCTGGGGCCATAACTTTTGATCTGGGACTCCGATTTGCGAACCGTTTGAACCATTGGAAAGGTATCAAAGTCAA
>VDFB02352913.1:0-10623 GCA_007258455.2 Sequoia sempervirens
GAGCTTCATTAGAGAGCTTGATGTGCTCTCTAGATAGTTTTTTTGGTCTGGTGGCCTAGACTCCAAGAAGTGGAGTCTTGTTAAGTGGGAGTCTATCTGTAGGCCTAGCCAATAGGGGGTTTGGGTCTTTGTCAAGCAGCCATTACTGGTCAGGCTTTGGTGGCCAAGCTCTACTAACGTTGGTGTGTTAATCAAGATCAAAGTTGGGCTAAAATCCTCAGGGTTAAATATTTGAGAGATGTCACGACAAAGGACATTCCTCGTTACCTTTTGGAGGGTAAGGGATATATGATATGGGAAACTCTTCATTGGGGAGTTAGCTTGATAAAGCAGGGGCTCTTTTGGATTTTTAATAAGGGGGATGATGCTCTTTTTTTGCTTGATTCTTGGGATGGATTCCCCCCTTTATTCTCCTCTCATCTGTAGTCAAGCAAAATTTGGGCTCCCTTTTTTTGGAGGCTGGATGGTCGAAGGTTAGTGATTTCAAATTTTTGGATCGGTTGGGTCAAGTGGAGGTGTTTAGATGGAAAGGTTGTCATCTTTGGCCTCTTGGGGGGTTGGATGAGGAGTGTGCTGATTTGGGTAAGATTTTGGAAGAGAGAGCTTGTTGCTCTTTATAGCAGGGGGATGTCTTGGCTTGAGCTCTAGATTCTAAAGGGGTTTGTTTGGAACAAGTCTGTGTGGCCCAAGTGCAACTCTTCCTTTGGTTAGTGGCTCGAGATAGATTTCTTACTTGGGACAATCTTCTGAAGAGGGGATTTCAGGGGTCATCTTTTTGTTTTCTATGTGGGAGTAGCGAGGAGTCCTCCTCACATATTTTCTTCCAATGCTCTTTTTCTAGACTTATTTAGCATTTATGGTGGGTGATTTGGAGGCATCCTTGTGTGCATGCCTTATCTCTCCCAGAGTTTTGGAGGTCTTTGGAATACCCCCTACCATTTCTTTTCATCTCCAGATGGCGTGGTATGTGGGGCCTTCATGTATTCTTTGGCAGATTTGGCTAGAGTGGAATCAGAGAATTTTTCAAGATAAAAAGATGGTGGTTGCTTAGGTCTGGAAATGTATTCTTGGTGTGATTCAGGAGACTATTTCATCTAAATGTGATGTTGGTACTCCTTTGAATGTTGAGGAGGCTAGGGTGTTCTTGAGCCTGGGATTGAATGGTATCAATTTGATGAAGGTGCATGCCATTGGAAAAAGATATCCCAAAATAAATCTAGAGAGAAGGTAACTGGTCTCCTCCTCTTGATGGGACTTTGAAAATTAATAATGATGGCTCTTCTAGAGGAAATCTTGGTTATGCAGGTGTGGGTGGTTTGGTAAGGGATAGTAGTGGAGCTATCATCTTCTTTTTCTCCAAGTATCGTGGTATCCAGACTAATAATTTCATGGAGGCTTGGGCTGTTCTTGTTGCTTTGGAAAAATCTTGTGCCCTTGGTTGGAATAGGATCATTTGTGAATCTAATTCATAAATTGTGATTAACTTGTTAAATAGGCGGAATAGTGAAGGTATAGACTGGAAATTATCCTCTATTGTGCATCAGATTCATTAGTTATGTAGTATGCTTGAGGTGGTGACCTTTGTCCACATTCCTTGTGAATGGAACAATGTGGTTGATTGCCTCTCTAAATGGGCCTCTGAGTTTAGGGATGATTGGTTGGTGGATGAGTGGGAGTAGCTTCCCAATGACTGTGTTAATAAGTTGCAAATTTTGCTTCAGGAGGATATGCCTAGTCCCTAATGGGACTCTGGTGTATTGGTGGGATGGCTTGTTGTCCTTTGGTTTCAACTGGCTGGACATGCTTTGTTGCCTCTGGCTTTTTGTTCTCTTCCTGGATGTATTATGGTTATCTCTTTGAGTGACTAAATTTTTACCCTTTTTATTAATCGGAGAATTTTTCAAGATAAAAAGATGGTGGTTGCTCAGGTCTGGCAATGTATTCTTGGTATGATTCAGGAGATTATTTTAGCTAAATGTGATGTTTGTACTCCTCTGAATGTCGAGGAGGCTAGGGTGTTCTTGAGCCTAGGATTGAATGGTATCAGTTTGATGAAGGTGCATTCCATTGGAAAAAGACATCCCAAAAGAAATCTAAAGAGAAGGTAACTGGTCTCCTCCTCCTGATGGGACTTTGAAAATTAATACCGATGGCTCTTCTAGAGGAAATCTTGGTTATGCGGGTGTGGATGGTTTGGTAAGGGATAGTATTAGAGCTATCATCTTCTTTTTCTCCAAGTATCGTGGTATCCAAACTAATAATTTAATGGAGGCTCAGGCTATTCTTGTTGCTCTGGAAAAAGCCTGTTCCCTTGGTTGGCATAAGATCATTTGTGAATCTGATTCACAAATTGTGATTAACTTGTTAAATATTCGAAATAGTGAAGGTGTAGACTGGAAAGTATCCTCTATTGTGAGTCAGATTCATCAGTTATGTAGTATGCTTGAGGTGGTGACCTTTGTTCACATTCCTTGTGAATGGAACAATGTGGTTGATTGCCTCTCTAAATGGGCCTCTGAGTTTATGGGCGATTGGTTGGTGGGTGAGTGGAAGCAACTTCCCAATGACTGCGTTAATAAGCTGAAAAGTTTGCTTTAGGAGGATATGTCTGGTCCTTGATGGGACTCTAGTGTATTGGTGGGATGGCTAGGTTTCCTTTGGTTTCGGCTGGTTGGACGTGCTTTGTTTCCTTTGGCTTTTTGTTCTCTTCCTGTATGTATTCTGGTTATCTCTTTGAGTGAATAAATTTTTACCCTTTTTATTAAAAAAAAATCAATCCTCTCTATTTACTAAATCCCTATGTACCTATAGATAGATTCTATTATTAAGGTTTCAAAAGATGAAATGATGTGGCCATTGGAATATGTTAAATATGATATTCTACTTAATTTCTAGATCATAAATATAGGTACATTGATTAATGTTATTTAATTTAAATTTATGGATGGTGTAGTGTGTTAGTGTATTATTCTTATTTGATAGCTAGATTTAATAATGCATTTTAAGTTATTAACCTTCATTTTGTTCAATAGGTTCAATTCTTGAAAATTGTCTTGGCAACAATTATAAAAAAAAAAAAAATTAGGTTATTTGATTTGGGTTTATTTGACATTGATTCATAACTAATCAACAACATCAACCTTCTTCTTCAATGTTGTAGAGACCCAACAAAGGAGTTCACAAAACCTAGTTGAGGAGAATTAACAAAGTATATTGTCTTGATCATCAAATAGTATTAACTTAGAAGGAAATGTAAACCATTGAGTTTTCCCTAAGTGTCTTTGTGACATCATGCACCATGATATCACTATTTTCATGGTTGGCCCCTTTTGTCCATGGCGCAAAGGTTGGGCCCTTAACTCATCATTTTCTAGTTGATCGCCTTCACCTAGAACGAAATGCCTCTTTGTCACACTTACAATAATGTTGTGTGCACACCATTACCTTGGAATTGTGTCTAGCCTTGTCCTTGTAGTCTTTTTAATAAAAAAATAGAGTTGTTTGCACTATGTTTATGCCCATCCATGCATATGTGTACAAAGACATGACAAAATGTAGAGCAATTAGCCCACCCATTAGACTAAGACAAATAAAATTGTGACATGTGGTGTGGCAGCTACATGAAAGAAACAAGACCATCAAAAAATTAATAAGGGTTAGAGAATGCTAACCAAACCAATTCCTCTAGAGCTAAGATGTGGTTACCAAATACCTTTTGTGATGTGGGAAAATTCTCAAGGAATAGGCAACTAGGCATTATATACATCGCACATGTGCAAACACCACAAACATGTATAAAGACCCAATGTCATGATGCAAGATGCACAAAGAAATCTCAATGACAAGGCAACACTAGGGTACAACATTGAAAACTTACCTTGGTTCTAATAGAAAAGGTGTGGCTTTTTCATTCGACTTCTCACAATGTGAATCGACATGGGCATCCACACATAAATGTCTGACCAATAGAACAATGACATGAACTCCATGTAAGATTCATTTTTTTGAACCTATTAATCCAACCCATTAATCCTTCACAAAGATCAATGACACACATCACATTGCTTTAAGACCCACAATGATTAAGATCCACAGCGAGGAGATCACTCAAAGGTGTAAAGTGTGAGGTACTTCACCCATGCAACACCAAGGCTTTATTTCACCTAAATGAAAACTGGCAACCAGAATTTTGACATTTTCATATAAATAGGGTGCGCGAAACCTCAATAAGCCAAACCTTGCCAAAGCAAGACCCAATGTCATGATGCAAGATGCACAAAGAAATCTCAATGACAAGGCAACACTAGGGTACAACATTGAAAACTTACCTTGGTTCTAATAGAAAAGGTGTGGCTTTTTCATTCGACTTCTCACAATGTGAATCGACATGGGCATCCACACATAAATCTCTAACCAGTAAAACAATGACACGAATTCCATGTAAGATTCAATTTTTTGAACCTATTAATCCAACCTAATAATCCTTCACGAGTCCGTGACACACATTTGCATTACTTTTAAAGATCCACCTTGAGGGAGATCCTTTCGAGGTACTTCACGGTGAAGCCCACATAAGTGGTTTACACTTTTTGAAGAGGAAAAGAAATTTGAGAAAAAATGACCCCATGGCAAAAATTGGTTTTAAAGGTTTAGCGAATACATGATGCGACCGAACCGTAAGGGTTGACCCGAACTAGGAGTTAACCCGAACCCATTATTAGACCCACATTTCAGCCCAAAAATAAAGAAATGTGCATATTAGTGGAAGTTAAAAGCGAACCCGGGGTTATGAACCGAGGGGTTGAATGAACCACGGTTAAAACTAGAACCTAGGGGAGTTCATGAGAACCCCCAATGAGAACCCCTTTTCCCCTAATTTTTTAATTTGTTCACCTGCAAAAAACCTAAAAATTTTATGTTTTTCAAGCTCAGGTTGGGGATGAAAATGGGAAAATTTAGAAACCAAACTTGGAATCGGTAGCCTTGAGCAGGTTATCCAATGAAGATATAATTTTAGTATGTTTGGTTTTATTATCTATACATTTTTTAAAGTTTTATTAAATATAGCTTTTCATCGAAAACAAAAATCTTTGTTCTACACAAATTGGAAAAATAGAAGATTATAAAAAAAAAATTAAAATATGAGTGCACGGATATTGGGGTCCTTGATCCAACAAAAAAAAAAAAGAAAATTCGATACATACAGTAAAAGGATTATCTCGTTATCACGATTCGCTAGATGCGAGATTGTCATTTGATTGACTTTGAAACTTGATTAAAGAAAAATGTTCAATAAAAACTATCTAACCAAAATTGGAAGCCTTACTAGATATGGTTAGAAATCTAAATTTGAAGAATTGGAATTTTATCCTTCATGGAAAAAGTTGTGTTATATGGTGAGTATCATTCCTTAAAAATGTTGTTTACTGAAAAAAACTAGTTTTCAAAGGAGATGGAAAAAGAAGTGCAATCTGATTCCAAAAAAATTGAAAAAAATATTTTTAGAATCTACAGACAAAATGTGACAAGACTCTAGTTTACATCATCTTCAAATTCCTTACGGTTTAATCGCTATAGGTGCCCGAATGTGGAAATTGTGTTAAAAAAAAATATCAGTGTCCAGTTAGGCCAAAAAGTGTAAACCACTATTGTGGGATCACCCCATACAAAGACTTTATTTCACCTAAATAGCCAACTTAAACCAGTTAAACTTATTTCATATAAATAAGTAGCTTGGTTTCTCAAGAAACAAGATGCCTAACACTTAAAATATAGGCTTTTGAATCTAGTGAACTATGGGCACGTCGAAGAGTCAAGATCTAGCTGCCTTTGATTCGGGACATCGATGAGGGAGCAAAGTAGCCGGTAGGGCACTCATCCGTTGGGTCCTCAGAAAGAGAATAATGACACGTGAAATGCTGTGATAAGATTATGAATACAAGGCCAGAATTCAACCTGGCCAAGCCAGTGCCTACGGGGCCACCTGGTTGCCAATCACTTGTCCCTTATAAAGCGATTACTTAAAAGCTTAGGGACCCACGATAACAAGTCAACAGAGACATAAAACAGAAGTGTGTGCCTGAGGTAAAGGTTGATACAATGTGGGGGAATAAATCCATTGGCCCAAAAAGATGTGAGACTCACCAAGCGATGTCGATTCCGAGTCACTCTAGCACTGTGAAGTGAGTGCCTATGTTATTAACGAACGGGTGAAGTCAGTCAATTTGTTGTCCAATGTAAAAGCTTATGGATCGGGTGGAAGTTATCAAGAGTTATAGCTCTCAAATCTATAGCGCACAATAAAAAGTTATTCCACTCATAGCTCTCAATGAAAAGTTATAATAATAGGCATTTGAAAGGTCTATAAGGGTCTTTGGTTTGTTGGTGAAGTTAAATGGTTATGAATGAGTTCATTAGGGATGAAGTCTTGGTTTGTGCAAATCATAAGGGATGAGGTCGGAATTGTGCCCCAAGTGACTTTGGGTAAATGAATACTCCTCAATCCTTGGCTATCAGCTGACAAGGTTTCATTGTATGGCTCGTGCTCCCATATCGGGTAGCTAAAACAATTTTGGGTTTGATATAAGGGATGAGGTCTGAATTGTGCCCTAGACGACTTTGGCTAAATGAATACTCCTTAGTCCTTGGCTATAAATTGACAAGGTTTTAGCATATGGAAAGGTAAGATTGGTGAGGAAGATAACATTAACTTCTTGTGCTATGAAGATTGGAGATTAGACTTTTTAGGTGATCTGATGTTTAAGTAAGGGATGTAAAGCTTTTTGCAAAGATTTGTAGAGGTAGCCTTTCTATCTAGAAAAGCTTCTTTGAAATGGCTCAAAGCTTGTGTTTGCAAAATTATTCTCTCCTATGAATGAGAGAGGTGGGTTTAGATAAGTAAAGAGGAGAGTGAATGAGAGAGGGTGGTTTAGATAAGTAAAGAGGAAAGACTAACCAATAAAAAATCAAAACAGAGAGGAAATGAAAGCTCAACTTCAAAGCGAGAAAGAAAACATACTATTTCCTATAGAAAAAGTTAAGTTGTAGGAAGGAAAATGGACATAAACAAGAAAATATAAATGACTCGCGACCATGCCAAAAAATGACAGGGTCGCCCATTATTGTTAGTCACTCAAGTGACCCTACAACTTAACATGGATCACCCATGTGGCCCTAAGTTCTCTTGGTTGCCCCTATAGTGTAAGGTAAGCATCAAGACTTTTGAATAGGAAAAAGGTCTAGCAGACCAAAATGATGGAAAACAAGGAGGAAGAACACATGAAGAAAGGTACAAGAACACTAGGAAGGCTTCCATCAAGCCATAAAAGGTTATGATGAGAAATGAGCATGTTACATGGTTTATGAGTTGGACCACCAAATCATCATTAGACTGTATATTGATCCATAAAATTCTAGGTGCTTACAATAACATTGGTTAAGGAGAAAAGTGGAGGGTAGTCAACTCATTTGTTGGGTCGTGTCGAAAATCACCACATTCATACAAGCTCTTAAGTCATGGGGACATAACATTTAGCACTTAATGAGAACGAGACATCAAGAAGACACTAAAGACTCGTCATTTAAAACAATTAATCCTTTTGACTCAACACATTAAACCCTTTCAAAGATCAATGATAAGCGTCATTCGACTTCAAAATTGACAGCCTCAAGGAAACAAAAGGGCATCAAATGCACTCACCAACAACTTAATCAATAGATTGTGGCAATAAAATTTAACCATGTCACTTAGGTCACAAGACTCGTGCAGTTGCATAAAAAGAAGATTAACTAATGACCCATTAGCATTAATGAATTGTAATGAAACTGTTATCTTTAAAAGCAAGTATACACTTAAAAACATGATTAAAACAACCTTCACAATCTCCGAAGGAAAATTTAACCACCCTACAAATCTTGTTTATCACCCAACATTATGATGAAAAGAGATATCACCCGTCTAGTTTGTCCCCCCTTTCCCAATTAACTATTATTTTGTGAAGTAGGAGAATAATAATTTGCTTCCTAATGCGAAGAAAAATTCGAATGCCTATAATGAAAATCCAAAGTGAGGTTCCATCAACTGGTGCAGTGGATGATGCACATTCAATCCATGACATGTTGAATGAATTCACTACAGCTTGCATTGTCCGGCCAATTAGTACAGTGAAATAATTCCCCCCTTGCACGGTCATGCCACCACACCCCCGGCTTATCCCTTCTTTTCTACTCCCACGCCACGTGTACGTCATCCATACTTTGCTCTTCTTTCACCCTTCCACCCCTTGTCACTTTCTCCTTTTCTTGGCTGTCCCTTTCACCACTGGAAGAAATCTCCCACAAAATATCTCTGCACCGACATACCCAAAGCCAATCAGAATATGTGCACAGACAACTCCAATGCAAGTTTCATGTTGGCAAAAATAGCAGCAGATGGGCGACTATTGACATCATATCCAGAAATATCTTTCTTTCTTTAAAGTGTAGGTAATGAACATTATGGTAGATTTCTGATAATGACTTCCACTAAACAATCTCACCGAATTGACTCCCGAGTTCGTGAGTTGCAGGTATGTTAATTCAATTGGCTTAACTAAAGTGGATCGTGCAACTCGTGTACGGATACAATCAATGCCAAGGTGCTTGGAATGAATCTGCAGCGCCCCTGTAGACCAGTCATCTGGGCCCTGTGACCTATGACAGTTGTGACAGAGATTTGTTCTCAACAGTTGGAATGTTGGCGTCATTCAGGGTGGGTAATGTCTAAGTAGAAAGTCGGATGCAGGCCTGGAATTTGATGGTCTATTTGACCGTTTTAAGCATTTTGGACCGTATATTACAACCTAAAAATTTATTAGACCGTATCATTTGACTTTTTATATAAACGTAAATATGACACTTCAAATTATTATTAAACCGTAAAAATTTATATATATATGTTTATGATAAAAATATAAATTAGTTTATAATTGAAAATTGGAATAATTCTTTCTAATTTCACTTTATATTAATATATATGATTTATTATAAATATATTTATTAATTTAAAATCTGTTGAGAATAGAATCTTTTCAAGATTAAATATAGTTCTTTCTAATTTTTTAAAGATTTTGACATTTTTACTAATAGTTATCATTGCTTTATATTAATATATATGATTTATAATATTTATTATAAAAATATATATTAATTCAAAATCTTTTCAAAATAGAATATAATTTATTTTTAACTTTTTGAATATTTTAACAAGATTTATTTTTCTACATAATTTAGAAACTTCTTGTTACAATTAACAATAAATTTAAGATTTAAGATTTATTTCTAATTATCAACATTTTTTAATTTTACAATTTATATATATATATATATAGGATATTCTTATGAATAACAATATAGCACAAATTTTCATTGTATTTTCAAAGCATTTATTTTATAGCATTTTGTGTACAGTGATTCTTAGCTTTAATTTTCTTCAATAGAGTATTTGGTTTTATTGGTGAGCATGTTAAATTTTGTTTGCCTTTTACAAATAATTTATGTTTTTAGATAGATGAATTTAAGATTTAACTATAAAAAAAATTGAACAATAACAGCTAATTTCACTTTATAGCATTGTTTTTTCAACAACATTTATTTTAAAGGTGATTCAACTTTGATTTTTTTCAAGCAATAGTTGTGTTTTATTGGTGAGCATGTTGAAATTTTAGATAATGAGTTGAATAAGGATTAAACTATTTTTAATTTTATATAATTATTTCTGCATAGATTTGAAATTGATATTTAAATATGATTTTAGATAGATCAATTTGTGGATTGAACTATTTTTAATTTTATATAATTATTTCTTACTAGATTTGATTTGAAATTGATATTTAAATGTGTTTTTATGATATTTACACATATGAAATGAATAAATTAATTTATAGTCAAAATAGTAATACAATTTTACAAATTAGAGAATAAATATATGGAAAAAACAATCATATTGTGCAATATAATTATTCTTAATCTAATACTCTATGCATTGTCAAAATGTAAATTACATATATATAATTATTTAATTATCAATAAAATTTATTATATGCAATTGAATTTACTAATTGAGTGCATGCATAGTTTCTAAAATTTGTAAATTTTCTAACATAATTATTTTATAAAATACTATTTCATAGATTACTAATATATTGATTTTTTTAGGTACTTTAAATATTTTTTTGACAGTTAAATTTTTTCATAAAACGTAAAATGACAGGTATTTAAATGAACAAACCGTCACAAAATTTTCATATGACAGGCAAGAGTGGCCGTCAAATTCCAGGCCTGGTCGGATGAGTTTTTATTAAAAATGGGCAAATTTTCCTGCGATTTGGGGCCACTGAAATACATTGAAAACAGCGAGTTGTCAGCACTCAGCTGGCACTGTTCCAGAGTTAAAACAGTTAAATAGTACTGGAATATAAAAGTTTGTATGGCGCTAAACTAAACGTCTGCTCTGAGCAGCTGTGTGGTTGCATGTAACTGACTGCTGCTAACTTTATCTTTTTCTTTCCATTGGTCTGCAAAAAAAGAAAATTAACGTTGATGAATATGCTTCATGGAAACTGAATTTTTGTTTTTCACGAGAAA
>VDFB02352914.1:0-21941 GCA_007258455.2 Sequoia sempervirens
TATCTGCACGTCCTCTATGTGTTTTTTTGTTCGTTCAGTCAGTCCAGTAACATTAAAAAAGTTGTGTATCAACACCCCTTCCACCCAACAAGTGGTATCAGATCCTTGCTTTTTTGTTTAGTTAGTTCATTTTTTATTGTGGGTTAAGCCCTAGGTTATCTAGGCATTAGTAAATCTTCTCAAATTTGAGAAATATGGCAGGAGGTGAGAGTAAAGGTTTCAAACAGCCACCACATTTTGATGGAAAAAATTATGACATATGGGCTAAGAAGATGAGAACCATCTTAGTTGCAAATGACCTATGGGAGTTGGTCACAAATGGGTTCAATGATATCACAGACCCAAATGCATTTTCAGCCCTTTCAAATGCACAGAAAAATTAGTTGAAAGACATAAGAATGAAGGATGCAAAATCCCTTAGTTTGATTGAGGTAGCCTTGAGTGAGGCTATTTTCCCATGTATTGCAGCATCAAACTATGCAAAACAAGCTTGGGATATATTGCAAAAGAGTTATAAAGGGACTAACAAAGTGAGGTTAGCTAAGTTGTAGCTCTTGAGAAGAAATTTTGAGACTCTACAAATGAAAGATAATGAGTCCATTTCAAATTATCCCACTAAGGTTTAAACCCTGGTAAATTAGTTGTGAGTAAATGGAGAAACAATGGAAGTGGAAAGGATTGTTGAGAAAATCCTAAGAAGTCTTCCCACTAAGTTTGATTATGTAGTTGTTGCCATTGAAGAGGCAAAGGATTTGTCTCAAATGACCATAGATGAGTTGATGGGTTCACTACAAACCCATGAGCAGCAGTTGAATATATATGCTCTTTCCTTAGAGCAAGCATTCAAATCTCAAACAAATGCAATAGGTCGTGGAAGAGGAAGAAACAATAGAGGAAGATTTCAAAGAGGCAAAGGTAGAAGAAATTATGGAAGAGGAGGTTCTAATAGCATAGAGGAGACAAGCAACTCACTGTTAGCAAACTAGAACCAGAGGATGAATAGATATTCAAATCAAAGGAATGAAAAAAGTAATGTGTAGTGTTATTACTATCACAGATATGGCCATTATTCCAGTGAGTGTAGAAAAAAGCAATGTGACAATGGAGGCCAAAATGCTAATATAGCAAATGAAAACAAAGCTAAAAATGACAAACAATCCAATGTATTCATTGTTTGCAACCTTGTTGAATGCAACAATGATGAAGTGTGGTACTTGGACAATGGATGCAGCAACTGCATGAGTGGTAACAAGAACTTGTTTTCCTCCATTGACAGCAGTATAAAAACTAAGATCAAAATGGGAAATGATAAGAAGGTTCCTATCATTGGAAGAGGTGTAGTCAGCATCCAAACCAAGAATGGTGAGAGGAAAAAAATCCAAGATGTTTATTATGCCCCCAACATGAAGCATAATTTATTGAGCATTGAAAAAATGGTCCAAAATGGTTACAAAATCCTGATGGAGAATGGAGAATGCAAGATATTTGATAGAGGATGTAGCAAAAGAGTGATTGTTGTAGTGTAGATGATGAGAAACTTAATGTTTCCTCTTAGGATGCACATTGTGTCTATGACAGGAATAATAGACAATCAACAATAGTATTGTTCCCCAACACTAATAGCAGTCACACAATAGTCTGCAGGCAAACACTAGTCTGCATTCAAGACAGTCATCAAAGATCCATACAAACTATTGCATTTAAGGTATGGGAACTTAAGATTTTTGTGTTTAAGTTTATTGTCTAGGAAAGGAATGGTTAGGGGTTTACCATCCATTGTAGAACTTGATAGCAAGTGTGAGGCTTGCATTTTAGAAAAAACAACATATGCAACCTTTCCAATCTGGATATTCTAGGAGAGCAAGAGAACCTCTTGAGTTAATGCACTCAAATTTGTGTGGGCCCATGAAAACCCCCACTTTAGCTGGAAATACATATTTCATGACATGTTCATAGATGATTATAGTAGAAAAATTTGGGTCTATTTCTTGAAAAACAAATTGGAAGCCTTTGAAAAGTTTAAGTGGTTTAAGGCAACAGTTGAAAAGGAGAGTGTTTACTATATCAAATCCCTTAGAACAAATAGAGGGGGAGAGTACATCTCCAATGAATTTATGAATTTTTGTAGGAATGAGGGCATTCACAAACAATTTACAAGGCATACCCTACAGCAAAATGGAGTGGCAAAAAGGAATAGTAAGACCATTCAAGATATGGTAGCAAGTATGCTAAAAGCAAAAGGGTTGTCACACATATTTTTGAGAGAAACTATAGCAACAACAGTTTATATACTAATTAGGTGCCCCACAAAAGTTGTCTATGATAGGATTCCACAAGAGGTGTGGAAAAAAACAAATGGAGTGTTAAGCACTTAAGGATATTTGGGTGTGTGGTATATGCACTCGTGCCAAAAGAGAAGAGACAAAAAATTGATGACAAAGAAGAAAAATGCATCTTCATAGGCTATAGTGAGGAGTTAAAAGCCTACAAATTATACAATCCCATCACCAAGAAAGTTGTAATTAGTAGGGATGTTATATTTATTGAGAATGAAGCATGGGATGGAATGGTGGATGACACCATGGGTATTTCAGTTACAATAGCCCTTGATGATGAAGTTGCATATGATAGCAAAATAGGGGAGTTAAAGAGAGCAGTAGCTCAAGAAGAAACCACAGTAGAGTATTGGAAAATAGCAGCTCCAGTGATCTACAATAGAATAGTAACTCTAGCAGTGTTCAACAGAGATAATATTTTAGCAGCACTGAATGGAGACAACAGTCTAGTAGCTCTAAAATTCAACAAAGCGGTAGCTTCAACAGTCAGTAGTACAATAGCTCTAGAGGTCAGAGTAGCAGTAGCTCATAAGTAAATTTAGATCCCACACTCACATCATTAATGCCAAGAAAGACAAAGAGTGTGAGGGAGATCTATGACATCACACATCATGCTGATTTTGATGAGAATTTAGATTTTACACTATTCTCCTATAGTGATCCAACAAAATTTGAGGAAAATAGTGAAAGGAGAGAAGTGGTGTAATTCCATAGATGAAGAATTGGAGGCTATGGAGAGGAATCAAACATGGGAGTTGACAAAATTTACCCAAGTATAAAAAAGTGATTGCCGTGAACTAGGTCTATAAGACCAAGTGTACTGTAGAAGGAAAGATTGAAAGACACAAAGCAAGGCTAGCGGTCAAAGGGTACAAACAACAGCCCGGTATAGATTATGATGAGACATATGCACCAATTGCAAGGTTGGAAATAGTGCAGACAGTTATAGTAGTTAGAAGACAACATCAGTGAAAAGTGTCGCAAATGGATGCAAAGTCAACCTTCTTGAATGGAGTATTGAAGGAGGAAGTCTATGTGGAGCAGCCACCTGGATATGAAGTCCCAAGGCAAGAGGAAAAAGTGTATAGACTCCAAAAAGTTCTTTATGGGCTTAAACAAGCACCTTGTCCGTGGTACAACAAAATAGATGCTTTTTTTTTTTAGTAATGGATTTAGCAAGAGCAATAGTGAGCCCACACTCTACATCAAATTCGCTAAAGGTGATATTTTAATTGTTGTTTTGTATGTAGATGATTTGATTTTTACTGGTAACAGTGACAATAGAGTTGCAAATTTTAAGGAGGTGAAGAAAAATGAATTTGAAATGACAAATTTAGGTTTGTTGAAGTATTTTCTTGGGATAGAAGTTTAGAAAATAGTGCATGGCAGTTTTATTTCACAAGATAATTATGCCAAATAGATTTTAAGGAGGTTTAAAATTAATAACAAAAACCATTCCCCCACATTGATAGCAACATGTCTAAAACTACACAAGACTGATAACAGTAAGGAAGTGAACCCAACCCTTTACAAAAGTATGGTTAGAAATTTTATGTACTTGACATCAACTAGGCCTGATTTAATGTATGCAGTAAGCTTGATATCTAGGTTCATGGAGGAACCTAAGGAGACACATTGGCAAGCAGGAAAAGGATTTTGAGGTATGTCAATGGAACAATAGGGTTTACTGCATATATCCGCAAGTTTCCACACATAATTTTTTGCGAGGTTCTCTAGAGCCGATGTAAGTATTAAATATCTTTGAAGGTTCTCAAAGACCATACTAGAGTTTTACACACATATATCACCAAGTTTCCGTGATTCTGCATGCTTAACTTGCATGAAGCGGTGCTTCCTTTTCCCTTTATTCCTAACACCCACAACACTTTAATAGTGTCTTAATACAAAACCAAGTTGCAGTCATGTTCCATTACGAATATATATTGTGTGAGCTTGAGAGATTGTCCAGCTGATAGGGACTACCCACCATTTAGCGTAGCATAGGAAGAGCTATGATTTGCAAGCGTAATGAATACTAGCACCCACAAAATTGTAGATATTTTCCCCATTTGATTGATCTTTTAGCTCCATAATTATTATGATCTGTATAACTATAGACTTACTATGATTGATGAAGTTTATGGTAGAGTGGCTGCTATTTATGGTCACACTTATCGGTGTGCCTACCCCATGTTCTTCAACCAAACTCACTATAAAGCTCATAATAGTCAAAATTTGGCCAATAAAACTAGAATAATTTCCTAGTAGTTTTTAACCAGATTCACTTTAAAGGTCTTGGTCGAATATTGACCAATAAAATTTGTTAAAATATTACATAATATAAAACAAAAAATACAATATAATTGTAAATATGATTACCATGTGGAAAACCTAAGGAACATTAAAGTGTACGATGGAAATCTTAATGTTGCTTTGTATTACTACTTGTGAAAGCATAACTACCTTATCATTATCATCTTAATAACCAAAGCCCGCCCACCTTATAATTGTAAATCTGATAACGAGATTATCCATGTCAATGTGAATGTCAAATATTCTAACATGCTACCAAGGAAATAAGTGTGGATAAGGTTCTTGGTGTGGAAAGCTGGTGAGTAGGTCTTAGCATTGACACCATTTGATTTTCCTAATTAGTTAGTTGTTTTTTTCTAATAAAACCTTTATTGTTAGTCCCTGTCTTTATAAAGGCTAAGACTAATGTTTTCACTCCATTTTTTTAATTAATCTTATCTAGAAAATGGTGTTACAAAATATTTCCCATGCTCTCTAATGTTTTGAATTTTTTTAACTGATATTCTAATTTTCTAATTGGCTTATTCTTTTCACCTGGGATTTTTTTCATTTTCCTCAAGGAAAATTTATTTGCAGCTAATAGTGTTTGGAAGATTCTTATGTTACATTTAACCTAAAATTTAATTGTTGTTTTATGGATAGATAGCTAGGATTCACAAACTTATTTGAATCATTCATATTGTAATTAATATTAAACTTTTCTAATGTTTAATTTTTACTATTTAAGTGCTCTCCAAACTACGCACAAGGTGACATTCATTAAATAGTTCACATACCTTGTTTGTGCTTCCATATTTTGCATGCATGCCTACAATGTAACTTGTTTCCATGACTATATAATTTACTTCTACAATGGAGCCCTATAGGTAGTTTGGTTGGATGTAATTATGTTGAATGTTTGGATTGAACTTGAATGTATTTTTGTTTGTGTTTGGAATGTAGTGGCTCAAGAAACACCGAAAAGAATCCATAGCCAAAGCACTAGAAAAGATCAAAGGAGGTGAGTAATTTGATGTCATAATTCATCTACTCTAAATTACTTAGAAAGCAACTTATCAAGATTCCTCTTGTTTGTATGCATAATTAATGTTGTTGGGGTTTATCTTGTTGCTGCATACTATTGGACATAAGTGAATTTCAAAGATTTGTATATCTAAGGGCCTAGGAGACTCATTACTTCCCTGTTAAAAGGAGGAGGCCTTAGTAGACACTATTTCTGACCAAATTGAAAAGTTTTCATTACTTGGGCATGATCATAAGCTCCTACTCTTAGCTTCAAAAACATTAGTAAGGCGTACCTTGGGAAAAGATGAGGCTATCACTGGTCATTATGCTAAAAAGGTAAGTATTTATGCTTTGTATTCATAAAGAGTGGTACTATTTCTAATGGAAATATATTATGTGTTAAACATGTATTAATTCTCCTTTGGTATTAATGTAGGGAAAGGTTCCTCTTATATCACAAGGTGGACTGCAACAACAACACATCTTCATTTTTGTATTGGCCCATTTTCATTTCTTGTTAGTCCCTGCCCCTATATAGGAGGAGACTAATGCTTTCCACTCCACTTTTTTTGTATTAATCTTGTAATTCAATTCTACAGTGAAGCCCTGTAGGTAGTTCAAATTTCAAATATATTTGCTTCTGATTATTTATAAGTTTCCCATTAAATAAGGTTGTTCATTCAACTGCTTGCAACCTCCTACAAATTTTGTAGGTGTCCTGTTCAACCATTGAAGAAGCCTCAGATAGTTCATTCTTGGGATAAATTGGCTATCATCTACTACTCCTATGGACATAGTAATCCATCTACTGAAGATTTTCAATACAAAAGCTAGTAGAAAAGAAAGCTTTGCTAGAGAACCCATTTTCATATTCCCCATCACCCAAATTTCTCTCAATTTTACATGTCTTGTCCTCAACAAATGGCAATATGAAATAACAATAAGTAGAATGTTTATTGAAATGCAAAGGAAATGAAGTATATTCAATGATTTTCATTGTTAAACAAAGATATATTGGAGTAGGAAGTTGATATTAAAGTTCATGTTTTTGAACCGAGGATGTAATGCATTTATATCCCATCTCTCATTAGCATTTCTTAGGGATGAGGTGTACAAGTAGGAAAGTTGTTGTATCCATCATTATTATCTACATCTAGATGATATTGAGAATGGTCATCCTCACTCTCTTTCTAACGAATTATGGGCATATATTATAGGGGCTTAACTTTAAAAAAAACTTTATACATTAAATATTAAAAAAAACAATATACATGTATGATTTAAATAAGTATATGTTAAATTTAAAATCAGGTTTATATTTTCAATGAGATTGAGGAATCATGTATTTTAAAGATTATTTTTAGGAGCTACTTTTATGTTATTTATTTTCATAATTCATTTTATTGGGGCTTCCTCTTTTCATAACCTATTGAAACTAGATATGTTAAAAGAGATTAATAAATTGCATCCAATAGGGAGTCTAAAATATTTGATTCAATACCCTATTTATTTGCCTCTATCAAACCCTACCAGCAAACAACAAATTACTAAAACTAAAAGAGGATAAAATAGAGAGTGAAGTGGTAGTGAATTTGGATTGACTAGAATAGGAGAAGTAGAAGACTTTTGTATACCCAATGACCTTACTAAAGAGGAACTACCAAGAACATTAACATTTTCCACCTGTACAACCTTGACAACCTATTCACAACTATTATAGGATAAAACCAAAACAACATCAACATAACATGGATAGGGAGGAGTTACTTGAACCTTTGATTGTGTTTGTATCATTGGTTTTTCAATTAGTTGCATAATCATTTTGGTTTTGAAGAGTCCACCAAGTAAGAGCTATCATAGTTCTCAAAACATTTTAGCTCCAAACACTTCACAACTAAACGCAACAAAAATGTACCTCTTTTGTAGGTCTTTTTTCGAATACATTTGATTTTCTTTCTTTATAATTCATAGTTACATGTCCAACTTGAAAACACCTTCAACATCTAAATGCAAGTATCATAATCCATAACTTGTTTCCAAACACCTCTATATTGAGCCAAAAATCATCTTATAAACCTTTCAAGATATTGTAGTGTCAAAAAATGTCGTCCATGACATTTTCAAACTTTTTTGGGACCTCCTTATAAAATTGAGCTTAATGATGCCTTGACTTAGCATTATAATGTGTTTAACACACTCATATTAGGTCGTGGGCCCTTGTGAACTAAATGAACTTAATTGTACCTTATTTTTGAGTTTTGTAAAGTGTTGTAATACACTTTCACACTTATCTAGAGCTTTCATTAATAATTATGCTTCTTTATGCTTTAATTGGCCTTATTTTATATCCACAAGCATTAATTAATGCATCTTTCTAAGGATAATCTTGAAACAAATCAAAATCCAATTATAATTCAAGTGTTTTTAGGTTGTGTGGCCCAGATTTAGTGATTTGGAACTCATACACCACCTTGGGCGTACGGGTCCCACTTATGTTTTTGGGTCTCGATCTACATTTTGCATCATTCTAAGCATTTTTTAAAATGTGTCCCATAATTAATTCCTAATGGGACTCATATGAAAATTCTAGCGTATGAGTCTTGTGTGGCCCAAAATCAAAATTAATTCAAATTCTTTGTGGGATTTTATCCTCCTAGATTTGATGTCAACTTATAGTGTTGTAATTTCAAGAAATTTGGCATAAAAAAGTATAAATACCAAGTTATTTCACTCATTTTTCATCTAACAAGCAATCAAGTGACCTAGCAAATTGAGTGAGCATCCTTATAGAAAATTTTAGTTTACAAGAGTATTCAAGAGTCTTGAAGAGCTGATATGAGTGTGTTAACAATTGTGATGTAGGGTTTCATGATTCAAGCTAGCATTCAAGTCAAGATCTATCATATTCAAGAAAGAGTCAAGATTTACATCCATTGTAGCCACTTCATACATGTTTGTAGCACTTTATTGCTAGGGTTTGGTGAGTTGCAACATTGCATTTTGTTCATTCAATGCTCCTTCATCTTTATTTTACTTCATTTCAAGGTTTGATACCAAAATGGGGTTTTATGAAAACCCCTTCCAAAACCAACATTTCCCTTTAGGTGTGACATGCATCTAGGTTAGAAAAAACCATAGCCACCTTGCATTGAGACTCATTAAAGACATCTGTTAAAATTAGAGTATGAGAGATCCAGAACAAGTGAAAGGGACAAAGCAAACACTGAAGAGTAATCAAACTTCTCTTAAATTTCTAGAAAACCCTAATTGAATCTTCTAGTGTATAGTCCAAGATAGGAAAATTTGTGGATTTTAGAGTTCTATATTCTCACTTAGCTTTTTGTTCACTCATAAACTCCTAAATTTAGGAATTCAAAATCACCAAAGACATGAGAGTCCCAGTCAACATTAAATTCATTTTTTTTAGCATATCAAGTCTTCATGCAGATCTCTTCAGGTTTCTATTATGATTTACATGCATTTTTAGGTTATTTAGAAATTGTTTTCATTGCATTAAGTTTAAGCACTAGATCTTGCATTTCATTAGTCTTTCCAAGCCCTAGCTTGGTGGTGAACCCCCTTTTAGTTTATCATCATACCCTAGGACAACCCTAAGTTGCAAGGTCTCTTTCTCCTTTGCATACCTAAGACTGAGATCTCTACAGTTTTACTTGAATGAGAGTGAAGAAGATTGTTGTTCCATGTCCTAAATCATAAGCAACAACAATTTTCTTCCTTTCATTTTGTTAAAACCTGCATTTAGAACATCTTAATTCTAATTTGGAGTGCATCATCATCCTAGATCTTGCTTTCTTTAATATTGCATTAGGCTTTACATTAGTTAATTGGAATCTAGGGTTTCTAATTCTTGCATTAGTGAAAGTGCATATAGGTTGCATTTTTGCATCTTGCATCATTGAAAATCATCTAAAATCCACCTTTGCATTTATTTTATAGATCATACAAACTTAAAAGCATAATTTAAATCACTTAATTTTTTTTTTCAATTGTGAAAAAAACCCTCATTGGGACTCATACACCCCTCTGGTCATTTTAGTCCCAATGCAGATTTTAAACCACATTTTACAAAATTCAAAACTCTGTTTTTGAGCTTTTGTTTATTGTTGATAACTTTCTACTTCAGTTTACATATTTTTTGCTTCATTCAATTTTCATCTAGTTTAAATTAGTTCATCTTGTGAATTGCTTAAATTCAAAATTGCATCTAGAACATTTCATATTATTACATAGTGTAATTACCTTGTTTAGAATCTAATATTTGCATTACATTTCATCATGGATCATGTGTGATTTGGTAAGCTTTGGATGTCTTTGAAATCATAAGTGGATGTGTCAAGCTATGCTTTTGGTCAATGACCCTAATGAAATTGAACTTACTCATTCTCACTCAACTCCTAATGCATGACCTCCTTGTGATGTTGACATCATTGGAGAAGATGATGACAACATGAATAAATTCCTAAATCATTTCCTTAACAACCTTGAAAAAAAGGCATCCTTTTATCCATCAATGAAACAACAAACACCCCCTATAATACCACCACTTGAGATGTTTGGTTACTTTCATCCTAAAACTGAGACACGAGTTGAGCCTAAGTTCCCTACAATAGGTGAACCTAGTTCCTCTAAGTAAGAAAACATTGAACCATTCTATGCTAACATAGTGACAAACACTCCCATCAACCTAGAAGAGACATATGGAAAATTATTCACAATCTTGAGTAAACAAGGATGTGATACAACAAGTCAACATGAAATTCATCAACTCTTAGAGAAAATACCAACTAAAAAATACTGAAGGTTTAGGATATCAAGATCCTCCTCTTGATATGAGTGTCCTCTTTCCTAAAGAAGAACCAATGATTCATAATAATGCTAAGGATGATAGGATCTTCTTAGGTCCTCCTCAATATTCAACTAGAGAATTTGGTGAATCTAGCAAGCACAAAAGACCTTACAAACTAAAGAAGCTACAATTACCTTGTCCTCCATCTACAACTAAAAGAACTTTACACATACTTCTAAGTCAAGGACTTCTTACATTAGCCCCCATGCCATAAATCTGATTTCCAAATCCTAAGACAATAACACATCCCATTGAAAATATCATAGAATTTTTTATCATAGTATTGACGAGTCTCGTGCTCTAAAAAAATATTCAAAAAATTTGACATCATAGAAATAGTCCCTTAAAATAGGACCCTTTCACTCCTTGTCATGTAATAGTTGTAGGATCATCATATTCTCACTATTACATGCTTTACATTTATTGAAAATCATTTCAAAATGCAAGGAGCTCCTTCTGATCACATACCTCAGCTCATTCTTGTCTAGCATGTAGTGGGGACAAGAATTAGATAGCCTTGTCCTAGCAATGCATTTGTTGTAGTCCCTTTCACTAGTTGTCCACCTTCCATAAATGATGAACATGATTGGGATGTACACGACCTACTAATAGGTTGATTCACATGTTCCTTACTAGTCGTTGATATTATTTCTTTTTCTTTTGTGTGATTGCATGTGCATAATGTGATCCCTCATTATGTTTTGTTTGATGTTCTCTCTCTTTGTGACATTCCTCTATTTGTACCTACATTATTCTCTATCATAAATCATTTGTATTTTCCCTTTATCTTGGTCTTTTGTTTTCCTTTTGGGGATTATGCAAGGCATCAAGACATTCATGTTGGGGATGATGTAAGGCATCAATACATTCATGTCTCTTCCATGTTGACCTAAAATATTTTTCTTTGTTTTCGTTCCCTTCATGCCATTCTTTTAGTTCTATGAGTATTTGGGGAATGCTGACAGTTCTGAGCTCTCTAAAAATATTGTAGCAAGAACATATTGACCCAAAATCCATAGATCCCTTGTGTTTGGAGTTTCATTTTGGGGGAAACCCCTCTTTTATTTTTCATGACTAAAAGGTGAAAAATTGGAACCATTTTCACCTCTAGGGTTTTGGACCAAAAAGGGGCAACTTTCACTAACTTTCACTTAAGAACAAACCCTTGAGATCTCAATGCAAAAGAGAAAGAGATCTTGAAAGAGGGTTTTCCTAGGGGTTGAATATGATATAATGAATGGTTTATGGCCAAGTATAAACTTGGAAAAGACAATGAAATACAAAACCTTAATTGAATGCAAGCTAAGACTAAATGACCTAGAAAAGTGAACAAAATAACACAAAAAATTGTAAAACAGAATGTGTGCACCTGGGAATATGGAGAAGGCTGGATAGAGATTTGAATCACTAAATTTTTTTATTTTAAAGTTGACTGGGACTCATTTTCCAAGTTGGTTGAATCAATCCAATTTTTGGGAGGCCGTGTAGGAACATAAATCCGCCAAAAGGGTATCCAAATCTGCAAAGTCCTAAAAACTGGCTATAACTGGGACTCATTCACCAAAAGTGATGAATCAGTCTAGTTAGGATTTTCTAAAGCATCAAAGGCTAATTATGATCTTCTCTGTCTACTCTATTCTTCTTCATCTATTTCTAGATCTGAACCTTTGATTTGCAACCTGTAGGTGATGTCCAATGTTCTCCAAGGCTTGATGACAACATTGAATGTTTTACAACTTTTCTCCAATCTTGCTCCTTAGGAAATCTACAACCTAGACTTGAAAATCACACACAAAGGAGAGGGAAAAATGTTGTGGGGTTAGTCGATATGGGTTTTCCTTGGTCAAACTACGTTTTGGAAATCAATCCTTGAATTAAAATCAAATATGAATGGAGAATGATGAATGAACAAAAGAAAATGTTGCAACTCACCAAACCCTAGCAATAAGGTGTTGTGAATATGCTTAAAATGGCTGCAATGGATGTTCTTCTTGACTCTTTCTTGAATGATGTTGATATTGCATGAAATACTTGCTTGAATCATAAACTCTACATCACAATTGTTAGCACAATAATAAGCATGAAAAGTGAAATCTTTGACATGATGATCGATGCTTGAAGAATGCTCTAAAATTCTTGATATTCTACCCTTGAATTCTCTTGAATGATTTTGTGAATGCTTGAATGCTCTTGTGAACTCTCTTGAATTCTAGGTGTGAATATGAGTGAAAGAACCTTGTATTTATACTCAATTATGCAAGAATTCCTAAAAATTCAACACTACAAGCCAACATTAGATCTAGGAGAATAAAATACCACTGACAGTTTGAATTAAAAAAAATGTTGGGCCACACGGGACTCATTCATGCTAGGTGGAAAATGAGTCCCATCAGGCATAATGTATGGGACCAAAAACCAAAAGTGCTTAGAAATATGTGAAAATTGGTTTGTGGCCAAAAGATCTAGGTGGGACCCATTCACCCAAGATGGTGAATGAGTCCCAAATCCCTAAATCTAGGCCACATAAGCCAAAAACACTTGAATTATGATTGGTTAGTGATTGGTGTCAGGATTATCCTCAAAAAGATGCAATAAATGAGGCTTGTGGATGCAAAATAGGGCCAATTTGATGCAGAGAAAAACTCAATTCTCAAAACTCAAATTACACAAAATCCATGGTGATTAAATCCAAAATCAACAATTACTTACAGTGTTGATTTTAATCACTTTATAATTACACTCAAAATACCCAAATTAAAAAACAAAACAGATAACTTTCTTTATTCCTAGTTTCATGAAAATTTACATACATTTTCCAAGAAATTTATTTTCCTCTGCACATCATCCTCCACCATACATATGTTGTTCTACCTTCTCATACTAGGTTCTCTCCTTTATTCATTGTGACCTTTCCAATTCAAACTGCTATTACATCATAGAAAGTATATTGATTCACATGTCACTCCAATTGATTTTCTCTTTTCAATATACCCCTCTTCTACATTTATCTAAAGATTTTAGTTTTATCTACCTATGGTCAGACATGACCTTTCTCAATTATAGACATCAATACTCTACTCCTGCACTATGTAGCTTGGAAGTTTTCTCCTACTGTGAGAATATTCTCACATTCACCACGAGTTCTCTTTCCCTTACTTTTTCCCGCACTCATCTCATTCTCTTTATAAACTCGTTGATTTTTCTGAAAACCTTTGATTCTCCCTTCATCTTGTAACAAATGGATTTTGACACCCTAATTCTTTCCAGCACTTCTAGGGTTTTTCACCTAAAAAGAGAAAGAAGAGCCAGAATGGGAAATTATCACACTCAAAGATAATGCAAGAGTAGATGAAATATGAATGAAGTATGCCAATGTAATGATCTAAATGTAATACACTAAAAAATTAAATGAGTTATGAATGCAAAACCTAAGAAATGTAACATGTTTGAAAACACAACGTGATATGAAAAAATGACCTAGAAATGATTGTGAAACAAAACAAAAAACTGGAAGTGTGCACCTAAAAGTTGGAAAAAATGGAATGTTGCAAAGGAAACTAAAAAATCCCATTGGGACTAATTTTCCATTCTAGGAAAATTAGTCCTTTTTTCTAACAATGTCTGTCGGAACAAGATTTAGGGTACTAGGTGCCTAGAACTAAAGAAAACTTACTTTCTATACTAACAATGGGACTAATTCACCACCAATGGTGAATTAGTTCACCTCTGAATTTCTAAAAACTCAAAGTTGGAATCTATAGTTTTTTTTCAACTCTTTACGCTCCTCAGATACCTAAATCTAAAATTATGATTTATGAAATTTTGGATGACTTCTTGTGGATGCTTTGACCTAGTTGAAAAGGAGATGATCTCAATAAGTTTACAATGTATTCTTCGATGTTTTCCAAGACTTCAAGGTACCTAAATCTGCAATCACACAAAGAGGAAGAGAAAAATGTTGAATGTTAGGGCATAGTGGTTTTCCTTGGTCAAACCTCGTTTAGACCTAATTAAACCATAATGATGAAACAAAGTAATGAACCATGCAACAATTGAATAAAAACCTTGCCTTGATGATTGATCTTGATTTGTTGCAGCAATAGATGAGTGTTTAGCCTTTGAATGTCTAATTTTTTTTTGAATGCTCTATTGATGCCCTTAGCTTGGTTGGGAAGAATGATAAAATGAATGATAGATGAACAATGAATGAGTTAGTTGAATCCCATGGAACGAGAAGGAAAATAATGTATTTATACACAATTATTCCCTAATTCTTAAAAATACCTCATCATAGGCTAACCTTAGATCTTAATGAATAAAAACCCAAACGTAATTTGAAATTATCTTGAATTTTGTGCCTTCTGGTGAGGGGGCAGATCATCATGGAAAAAATAGCCCTTTAAGTAGAAAATTTGAAAACGTAGTTAGGAAACTCTGGACATAAAAATTGAATAAGTTATCTATATTATTCAAAATACAAGAATAGGAATCGAAGCAAATTGAAATGTAGTTTGACCACTCCTACACATTTAAAAAGGAAAAATATACTATTGAAATTGAAATTTTAAATAGCAAAGAAGAGGGGTATGTGATCATCGTGGCAAAAAATAGCCCAAGTGGCAAAATAAAAATTAGTGGTTACTAAACTGACGCATTTAATAAGTTATCTATATTATTTCAAAATATAAGAATAGAATTTGTAGAAAATTGAATTTAGTTTCTAAAATACTAGGTTTATTTAAAAATAAATAAAATCATATTTGCGAAAATTAAATTCCCAATGAGTAATTTGATAAATTTCTGTGAAAAATAAGAAGTAGGTGTTCCGTCTCCACCCACCCTAACCATAATAAAATGATAATATTTGTTTGAAATTTTATATAAGTGTGAGGACTCAAACTGATGATGCATATTTTATAATTTTTCCAAGTAAATAATTAATCACTATGAATCTTTTTATTACAACTTTTAGAAAATATAAAAATGTGTATGTTTGACCACCTTAACTTTGGTCAAAACTTCATGAAATTCAATTTTTCTTTTTTGAATCCTATAGTACTTATGCAAAGCATAGAATGTGATGCATATTTTGAATTCAAAAAATGTGATACCGCTTGAAAGCTATAGATGTTTTTCAATCAGCCTATCAATCAGGTCTTTAGCCATAATCACAGAAATGAATAATAATTATTTATTAAATCCAAATTCAAATCACAATTTATATTTTAAACCAAGAATCTCCTCTAAAACCCTTTCGCTTCATTAATTTTGGTGAAAAGTCACAACCACATACCACCCACATAATACATACTTTTGACACCATGATCCCTATTCAAGACTAAATTCCCTCAAGGAAAATAAATAGGTATTCCGTCTCTAATCAATTCTAACCACAATAAAATGATAATATTTTAATAATATTTTAGGATATAAGTAGAGGACCTGTCCAGATGTGATGCATTTTTTAAAAATTCTGGCAAATAATTAATTATGAGTTTTGACAACTATTAAAAATATAAAACTCATATAATCAATTCACTAACTTGGTCAAAAATTCATGAAATTCATTTTAATCTTATATTATGTGAAGCACAGATTCGTGCATGATTAATCGCTTGAAAACTATAGATTGTTTTTCAATCACCATCAATCAAGACTTTAGTCGAATCAAATAGAAAATGAATAATAATGATGTATTAAATCTAAAGTACATAATTTCTATATTAGTGGAAAGTTGAGAATCTCCTTTTAAAACATTTTTCGTTTCATCAATTTTGGGTAAAAAAAATTCGTCAGCCACATACCCTACACATACCCATCATATCACCACTTTTTGGCCCATCATGATCTTACACATACTTAGGGACTACTTCGCCCCTAATGGTGAATTAGTCCCACTAAAATATTTTGAGTGGTTGTCAGGAATTGTGATCATTTAAATAATGTTTATTGGGTTCTTCTTTAAGAAGACACTTAAATATGGCCTATAAGTGCATGAATGGGCCATTAAAGCATAAGGAAGGTGTTAATATTGATGAAAAGCTTGGAAAAGTGTGAAGGTTTGTCACAACACCTTACAACACTTTGAAATAGGACATGGTAAGTAATAAAAAGATGAAATTTAGATGAATAATAGGGAAAAGGTCCTAGAAAAGTGTGAAGATGTGTTACAACACCTTACAACAATCTTGTAATACACCATAATATTCTTATTAAATTACAAGCATCAAGACCTAATGTGAATGTATAAGTTACATTAAAACATTAAATCTAAGCAAAATAGGCCAAGCATCATAGGAAAAAGACCCAAATTACCATGAAAATGTCCAAAGATCCAATTTTCTATAGTAAATTTAGCCCCCACTTTAGTGAGAGGATGAACTTGCTTCAAACTCACACTAAAGTAGACATTCAAGAGGGGTCCAATAATAACCTTGTAGATTACAAAGGACAACAAAGATCAAAGGAGGTGGCCAAGCCCCCAAGATCGAAGATCCAAAGTCAAACTGACATAAGTACAAAAGGACATGTGCGAGGTGAATGGTATGCAATAGAACAAGATACGCGTACATGCAATGGTAATAACTTGAAGGAAGAGAATTATAAAGGCGGATCAAGCTTTTACCATTTTTCTAACATGTGGATTAGATCTAAGTTGTTTGTCCAAATATGCATACTCACTTTGAGGTGACAAAATTCTTGGTTGTTCGTTGGGTGAGAAGGCCTAAAAGGTGAGAAACATACACTCATGGCTGGTATGCACTCACAAAATATGAGGTGGCTATGGGGAAAGTCATGCCTCAAAATGGGCTTCTCGCTCAAACATACCAAATTTATACCTCCTGATAACTTTAGTAAGGTGCCACAAAAATGGACATTTTAAATGTGAAATGATGTAAGATTTGTTCAAAGGGATTTTTCTTACTTCGTGCAATGTATCATCTTAGGTATCATAATGCTTAATGTCTCCAAGAGAGAATATGTGCAAATGGTCTCATCTTGTTTCCAAGAGAGGACAAGTGCAAGGTCTCATCTTGGGGAACATTGTGCCAAATGTTTCTAAGAGAGGGAATCACAAGAAAAAGAAAATCACACAATGAAATGTGAGTGTTGATGTATTCCCCCACTTTAAAGCGGTTGTAAACATCATTGATGTGAGCAATTGCTTTAAAGTAGAAGAAGAAATGAGAGCTTATTCGAAAATCCCTATGCCAAGTCATATGTTTCAGATAAGCTATGTCATGAATAAAGTAGTATGTCACATGCAAGCCAACTTAAGGCATGTCATCCACATCCCAAGCTTGCTCTTATATGTTCATAAAAGGTTAATAGCTAGCCAAAGGAGGCAAAAATAGGTGACATATGAGGGCAAGGATACTTAACCCCTTGCCCCCACTTAGTGTAGGAAAAGGGTGGGCTAAAATGATTAATGAAATGCATGTTAGAGTTAAAATCAGTATCGATTAGAGGAATTAGGTGCCCCAACATAAGGGATATTACCAAATTCCTTAAGATGTTGGATTTTACTAATCAAATCCTTGGATTCATTAGTGGAATGGTCGTGAACTCTATGATATGTGCAAAATGAAGTCTTGTAAAAAAAATTCTTTATAGTTTGTGGGGGAAGGAATATCAAGTGATCTTGGAGGAGTCTCGACAAGATACCCTCTTGATCAAGGGGAGAAGTATTTTCTATTGTTGGTGGAAAAGTGATGTCTTGCTTAGTACAGGATGTCATACCTATGCAAGGTTCTTTAGATTGCAAGATTTTGTTCTCACTCTTACAGGAGGAGGGTGTTAATAGGTGTAGGAAAACTGAGAGGGGGGCTCAATTAGTTGTCACACAAAATAAAATTCAAACTTTCAACACTTATCAATTCCACAACCACACTATTATGTTATTAAGCATGAACATGAGATACAAAAAATAGAAAGTAAATTAACACACTGAACGCAAAAATTTTATGTGGAAAACCCAAGGAGGGAAAAACCATGGTGAGGATTAACTCACAATATAAAGTAGTTCAAGAACTAAATATATGAGGCTCACTACCAAGGGATGACTACCTTGAATAAGACTCACTATCTAGATACAAAAGCTCACTACTTACAAGGGAGGCTCACTACCTACAAAATATTTACAAAAAAAATAGGGCTTTTTAGCCAAAGTGAATTGAGTAAAATGCACCTAACAAGTATTGATGTAGTTCCAATTATGCTCAATAGACTGACTTGACATACTTCATAATTTTATCTCTTCTTCACATTCACATTCACTATTGCTTCATTGATCACACATACACTGTCGTACACCACACACACTCCACACTTCAAAACCTATTTAACACATATATATACGTACTCAATCTACTCGCAAGCATCAATTAGGTTGGCCTAATTAGATGAATTTATTTTCTTACCAAAAATACTAATCTTTTCGGCTTCAAGTATTCACCAAAATATTCCCAAATAGCAATTCAAACACATAATATGCTACATCATGTTAGCATAGACCTAAGATAGGTTGCACATATATCTGCATAACATAATTAACTCACCATATCACAACTAATCCAATAAGTTGTCCATAAATAGACTTCATTGCAAAAATTAATTAACAAAATAAAGCCAACATGCCCTACGACCACCAGAGCACAATAAATTCTGAACATACATGCCTTCAACAACCATAAATAGTTTCCCAAAACTAGAAGCAATGACTACCAATTGTGGAGTATTGTAGACTAGAATATCAGAGGATGTAGCTTGAAAATTGGTTCATATACTAGACCTAAATACCAGATCAAGCACTGAATTAGACTTGCAAACATAACATGGTGACATCAATGACAACAAAAAATTATAGAGATGATCATTCTTCTTCATTCTTCTTCAAATCTCCCCCTTTGTTATTGATGGCAACATGTGCCAAAATTAAAAAAAAATTCCTCTAATTTCTCCCAACTTTCCAAATCTCTCCCCCTTTGACATCAGTGGCAAAGGGTGGCCAAAAAGATGTAAACATGGTGACATCAAAATTGCAAAAAGATTCCAATTCTTCCAAAAACTTATGGCCATCAAAACATTTAACAACAATTAAATTTTTCTTCATTTTATTTAGATTCCTTTTTCTCTTTCTTTCCTTCTTTCCAAAACAAATAAAACAACAAAAATTGAACATTCAACATTAAGTAAAAATCACACTCTTCACCTCAAACACCTTCTTGTATATTTCTTTGATAACTAGATGTAACTTCTTCTAGTTGAATGTAGTTGAATCCATTCTTGTGCAAATGCTTTCCAATAGGGCCAACAGAGTAAAAGAAGATGACCAATACGAGTACTATCTTTCACAATCTTCTATGTCAATAAGTATTCTAGAAAGATGGTCTAACCAGACCTCAACAATCTCCTTAAGGAGCTAGAAAGTATTTACCACATCATCTCTTTGTCTCTACAAAACAATCAACTAACCTTGTAATTTTCCAACTCTAAGCCTTTGTTTCCCTTCTTTGTCTTCAAAGATATCAAAGTTCTTTCTGATGTTGTCCACCTTAGATTCAATTGCATCAATCCTAGTTTTGAAATTGTCTATCGTAGTAAGCCACCAAAGACAATATTTGTAAACATCTGATATTTCTTTGATGCATTTATTCATTTCCAAGATAAGTTTAGATAATCTAAACTTAGCTTTAGTAGTGAACCATAGATTTTTGGGTAGGGCTTATAGACTACTCTTGCACTCTTGGGATGTTTCACCTAGAAGGAGAGAGATAAACCCCACACAAAATATCTATCCAGTTTCACTCAAATTATGTAATTTATGATGTAATTAAGAGTAGATGAGGTGATATAAATGTAATTAGATGATCTATGTGATTGATTATGTATGCAAGGCCTAAGATTTATGCAATGTTTGCAAACACAATGTGATATGCAAACATGAGCTACAAATGAACAAATGCAAAATAGAAAGGAAATGGGATGAATCAGAGTGCACCTAGGTAGAGAATGGATAATCTAGAATATTTTGAATGTTATCTGAGATCATAGAAAATCACTAGTGGGACTCATTTTCCACTGATGGTGAATTAGTCCTGCTTCTGATGAAAACTATCAGGAATAGGTTTCTGAGTGTCAGGATCCATAATCTGACAAAATCTAGATTTTCATCCTTAAGGTGGAACTCATTCACCACTGATGGTGAATCGGATCTAAGGTTGTCTACTTGTTGGGTTGACAAAGTTAATTCTATAGAAAACAAGCAAAATGTCTTCTCTAAGCTTGAAATGAGGTTGATTTGACTTGAAGCACCTTGTTGACTTGTTGACCACTCTTCAATACCTAATTGCTTGTCAAATTTTCATACAAAGGTTTACAAATACATATGCAAGAGGGAAAAAATGGTTGAGGGTTAGAGTTAGGGGTTTTCCTTGGTCAAACTCCACTTTGGTAATCAAACCCTAAACAATGAAATGAAATGAAAAGAGTATGATAAATAGATAACATGCAAATTTAAAAAACTTACCATACATTTGATACTCAAAATATGAAGTTATATCAATGGATGCTCCAAAATGCTTGATTAGATGATGCAAAGTACTTGAATGCTTGATGAATGCCTAAATGAATGGGAAGATTTCTTGAATGTGTTAAAAGATTTTACAAGATGTAAAATGAGGATAAAAACACTTATTTATACATTCTTGTGCCTTAGTAACCATTGATGCCTCATCACAGGTTGACATAAAGTAATTTTGAATAAAAAATCGAAAGAAAATTTGAAATATTTTGAATTTGGAGCCAACAGGGACTCATTTGCCACCCATGGTGAATGGGTCCCACCTTGGACCTGAAAGTGGATGTTGGGAATTCAGTCACATTTAATGCTATTTGTTAGGCTTGAATTCAAAAATATACTTAATTAAGGCTTATAAGGGCATAAATGGGGTCAAATAAAGCATAAGAAAGGTGAAAATAGTGAAATTATTTCTAGAAAAGCATGAAATCTTGTTACAAAACTTTACAACACTTTAAAATAGGACTTGATTAGTGATGAAAAGGTGATTTTTAGGTGAATTGTAATGAATATAGTCTAGAAAAGTGTAGAAATTTTTTACAACAGTTCACAACACCTTCGGAAGATGCCATTGTTTGAATTTTAAGGACCTAAATGTTCATGTTCAAGCCATATTACATCAATAAATCAAAGCAAAATATACTAGGCATCATGAAAAAAGCCCTAAAAGACCATGAAAATGACAAGGGGCCATTTTTCTATAGTACATTTAGCCCCACTTTAGCAATATGGAGTAACATCAATCTAGAGGGATGATCAATCCCCTAGGATGAAGATCGCATGGAAAACTAAGCATAACAACATAGGAACCCAAGTGTTGAAATGAAAGAATAGGATGAAG